>JAABKK020005456.1:5486-26534 GCA_011634745.2 Catotricha subobsoleta
AACAGAAAACAATTTTTAATGTGAAAAATATTAGGCAAATACAGCATAATTAATTTTATGAAATTTGTGGGCTTGTTTAGTGTATATGTGAAATAAATGTAGAGAATTTTGTGCTTCGAAAGTATAATATCTTTTTCCAATGCACTATATTTTCAAATAAAAGGTTTCAGCTTAAGCTGCCACAAAAAATGTTATGGAGTCTTCTAAAAGAAAGTTTAATACATACCGAATTTAAGCCACCCGCCCGAGGACCTACTCAGTCACTTTTTCTTATTAGGAAAAGTATAACTGAGTGGGATCTCTGCACTCACGATTGCTAACATATGTGATAATTTGACTGACTATAAGTACTAATCCGATAATAATTTCGAATAAATTGTAAATTAATCATAAATTCTAATAATACGTGTATTCACCCAACAATATATAAGTACAGACTATTTACGATAAAATAATGTTACATGTCTCAGATTATTCTTCTGGCGAATTTCATTCATTGAAATTTATTTTCAGTAAAAAGTTTCTCTAAAAAAAAAAAAAAAAATACAAATTCAATTCATTCTCGTGACTCGTGACAAACATTGAACCAAAAACAAAACTTTAATATTATATCTATGTGACTCGTTCATCTCATTTAAGCCAAAAAAAAAAACACAAAAAAAAAAAATTAAAAAAAAAATTAATAAATAAAATATTAAATCGTTTGTTTTTTTATTTACAAATTTATTTCACAATGACTGAAAGACACGCACACACCTATAATCGTCAGCAAAATATCCATCAAAGTTCAAACGATAACAGATAAAAAGCGGAGAATAATGAACTTGAAATAAAACTCTAAATAGTTATAAAAATAACTTTGGTAGGAATAAACTGGTATGACCTTGACATATAAAATGCCACAAATTATATTTCATTTTGATTTAAAAGTATATTCAACATAATATAATAAGATTAGTTGAGTTAATTTAAAATTTTCTTAACAAAAAACCACATTATGGTCAGCACTGATTACTTAGAAGAAGAAAAAAATAATATGATATTATGGAAGGAGTTTATATTTGTTTAAACACGCTATTATTATTTTTTTTTAAATAATAATGAAGGTAGGTGGGTAAAGAGACAATGGCTTTGAATACATTTATCTAATCTAAATAGCAAACATTCATCAAAAATTCAGATCATTTCTGTTGACCAAAGACTAAACTATTAGCGAACAAAACAATTAAATTATGTATTATAATTTAAGGCCATTTTTCGTAGTCATTATTTAAGCTAAAGAAAATATATATATAAATAATACATTGTAATAACACAGTGTAAATGACACAAGGTATTTTTTTATTCATAGCGAACTAATTTTTTTTTGTTTGCTTATAATATTGGTGAGATTTTTAAATTCAAAATGAATATTTTATCTACTTATTTGGAAATATTATGTATATAAATATATTTTTGTTACGTGAATAGCTTTTATGTACGTGTGAGTATGCATAGATGTTGCAACATTTGTTTATATATTGTATAATAAGTAGCCACGCTTCCGTCCTATGTACTTAATTTATCTGTGCTATAAGCATAAGCCTTGGATACGTTCTTTTACATTCCAATATTCTAAATTATAAAGTAATGTGGTCAGTCAGATTAGATAGAAATAAATGTAAAATTTTGGATAAGTATTTGCGTCATTACGATCGATGAGTTTTACGATAACGAAAAAAGAGAAAAAATTAAATATTTATTTATATATATATTTTTTATTTTTTGCATGGAAATAGATAATTATACGATATAATTCTTTATTCTTTGACATTGCACTTTATCCAGTTTCATGACAGCAGACCATGACCTTGGATTAATTTTTACTAACGCAAGAAATTGATACATCGCATTTAATACACAATCTAACTTACGATATGAAAGCAGAAGAATATTAGAGATAAAAAAAAGCATAAAGTAGTGTAAATTTGTGTGATTTATACGTTTTTTCTTATTGTATCATTGCTGGGGAAACGTTCATTTAAATAAAAAATTAAATTTTAATCCAAAACTTTAATATTCTGGACTTTAGAAGATCAATAAACTTATTTAGTGTAGTTCATATTTTATAAATTTGAATGCTCTTCAAACAGAGCACGCCATAAATTCTTATTAAGAAAGAATTATCACAAAAGCTTTGCTTTTAAATAAAATATATTTTGGAATTGTGTCCGAATATCCGGTATTCAATTTGTACAGAATCAATTTGCATAAATAAATGAATTTTTCAAATAAATTGTGATTTTTCTTAATTACAAACACGAATACCGAATAGTCATTAATTTCAATTTTTGGCCATAGATGATTGATCGCACAATAATAAAAATCTTTTAAACATGGTAATAATTTCAACTTAATTGTTTTCTATTTTAATCAGCTTTGAAGATTATGGAAAATATGCAAATTTTATGAATCATAAAATCAAACAAGAAAATATATTTTGATTAATTATATTTTGGTTGAATGGAAATTAAAAGTTAAATTCGATACGCACATAAAAACTAAAAAAAGTCGATTTTCTGCCTAGTGATTGAAAACTAGGGAAATGTTTTTATGACATTGAAAAACTTTGAATTTCATTCAGAATTTTTAATTTTAATTTATTGTTTTTTTTTTTTTTTGTTTTTCAAAATTACGTAAAACCAATCTTTAATTTCAATATATACAATATTAAAATATATTATAAATTTTTGATCATTTCAATTTATCGATATATTTATTAATTCATTCAGTCTAAAATGCCGAACGAATTTAATAATTTTGAATTTAAAACATTCCGGTTTTAATGATTTGTTAATTTAACGATTAATTAATTTAACAGCAAAATATATTTTAGTCAATTGGCCGCAGGCCAGCATGAATGCTGAACGCTGATGTTTTATGTTTATCAACATTTAATGTTTTTTTTTTTTGAATAAATAAATAATTTGATTTTTATCAAATATATATATTTTGCTTTTATATTTGGGAACATGATTGAAAGTAATTTTTAAGACGTTCTGAAACTTGTATTTTATAAATAATTAAATAATTAATTAATTAATTAATTTTAATTCCATTGAAATTCATTTTATTTAATTCAGCTTTAATTTTATTTTAGTTAAGTTTTATCTTCTTTTAGTTTAATTTATTTTATTTCCAATTAAAATTAATTTCATTTGATTAAATGTAAATTAATTATTTTATCAATGCGATATATTTCCTTTCCGGATATTATTATTTGATCGCCTCAAAAACAAAAGTACCGCCTAAACATACAAAACTTATCGCCGAGCAAAATTCTCTCTTTACCATCGGCAATTTACTAGAATTTAACATTTTTTTTTATATTAATTAGTTTTCCCGCTAGGGCTTCTTTGTGAAAATGAAGAAAAATTCCATTTTGTCCATTTAAGATATGAATAAAACCGTAATTTATTTTTTTAGGTGGTCAATTTTTGTATTTCAGGCGGTATTTTGTGTATTTTTAGGCGATCAATTTTTGTTTTTCGGGCGGTACTTTGTTTTTTCAGGCGATAATTTAAATGTGTGCCTTTATTTTCCAAGCATTTATAAAAATAAACTGAAAATCCATATTAATATAATAATTTTCTTAATTTGCAAAAAGAAAAAGAAATTAAATGAAAACTGACTATTGGAATTGTGTTGATCATTAATACCTGAAGTATAATTATAATAAGTATATGCAATAGTATTAATTAACAAATCAATCAGATTCATACTATGTAATTAAATTATCTTGAACCTATCACTGAGTAATTTAAGTTATTTAATTAAAAAAAAATTAAACAAAAAAAAGATAAAACTTTTTTTTTTCTTTTCACCTTTAACATATATAAGGGCATCTAATAAATAATATATTTTCAAATTTATATATTATTTTATGATACTACTGTTATGTTTCGGTGTGTCATATTTCATATTCAATGTCGTATTTTGAAATCTTTTCGAAAAAGCTCGAAGCGTTGCCATCAATCATAAGTTATATTTTTATTATTATTATTATTAAGTAAACTATAAAATATATAATAGACTAATCGCTATGTCATGGTCATTCAATTATATTATATAATAATATGTACCTACACGCCTACAGCCTCTAATGACAAAACAAAACAAAACAAAAAAAAATTGAAAATAAAGTATAAAAAATAAAAATTAAAAAACCACATCTGATTAAACTAACATTGAACCGTGCATTTAAATAAGTATATATATTTTATTTTTTTTGTCTATTTATTTATAGCAACCTTTCAACGGAGACAAATATCATGTTATAATGTCACATGACATCTAGAATAAATATATAATTTTTTTTTAAAAACCGTTTAAAATTTGCAGCATCAAGACATTTAAAAGAGATTATAGCATTGATCATATTGATAACCAATTCTTCGATATGTCGCCAAACAAGATGAAAGGTGTTTTTAAATTAACTGAAATGTTATTTTTCCTTCTTTCGTACATCAATATTTCTATGTTATGTTTCATGAAATTCTTTTTCACATCACATCATACACAAATAGAAAGAGCTAAATATGTACCTAAATCTATCTATAACGTTACTCAAATACGTTCATTATTGTCGTGGTCATGTATATATATGCAGAACCAGCTCTCGCGCTCAATATGTGCAATAAGTCTATTAAACAATAATCGCGTATATTAAATTATGTAATCTTTATGTTCATTTCTTATTTTATACATTTTGGTATTGCAATCGCATGTAATTTCATTTTCAATTTCAAATTAACCATCAAGCAATACCATCACAAATAACTTGAACGGAAAATAAAGAAATATTTATATGTATCTATTCTACTCTGGCATTTCGGTTTGTTCGTGTATTTAATATATGTTACCTACTTAATATATATAAAAAAAATTTACCTGTAAATTGAACTTATGCTGCACAAAGAAGAGAGAAGAAAAAAAAACAATTAACAATAAAAGTGTAAGCAAATGATAATAACCAACGAAAAAAAAAACCCAACTACGCACTGAAAACAAATGAACACAAAAAAAAAAACAGACTGAAGAGAAAAAAAAGTATAATACAGATAATTTGTAATTTGCCTGAACATAAAATAATGATGAAATAATTTAGCGCAAGTTTGTTTTCATCTTATTATATTAGCATCATTATGTCGGATACATGGGTGTTTTATGTCTACGGTTTCTCTACGTACCATTCATTAGATTTGCAATAGTGGTAAAATCCAATTGTATGGTTCTCATGTAATTGTTTTATTTGATTCAATAATATTCAGTGGAAAAGGAAAATTAGGTCAGACTCAATTACCTTTTGCGTTATTAGTAATTTATTAACTATTATATTTCTTTAAAATGAGCTACTGCCAAGAGGTTCATTAGATATATTAGATACATTTTATGATTACTGCATTACACAGGATTGGTAAATAAATTTTAACCGATGGATTGTATGATTGAATATATTAGATAATGCGTCGTGCAATATGCAATTATGCATATAATGTATCAAAATATTAGAAACTATAAGGTAAATGAAAAATTCCACTTGACTATTGAGCTTCATATTTATTTTTATAACATAAATTAAATGATAGTCATTTAGCTGTATAATAATTATCAGTTATACAGGATTGCATTTAGAATGGATAAAAAAATTGTCATATATTTTGTAAAAATATTTCACAAAAATTCGGTTTTTATTTCTTTTCTTGTTAAAATTTTTGTTGAAATTAGCCCCAATTTCTTATTTTTTGAAGCAAATAATTTTTGTCTTGTGTTTTTTTTTTTTTTCTTTTTTTGGTTTTATTTGAGATGTTCTTTTTAGCAAACACATATTTAATATTATAATTCTGCGGTCGTGAGTCGGGTCAATAAAAAAAAAAAAAAAACATTTAATGCCATTTATAAAATATATATATTATGCAAATTCAATGCATAAAAGAAACATTAAACTCCTTGAATTTTATTTAAAGAACTTGATTTCTAAGTTTTATAATAAAGAAAAATATAAAACTGCAAATAGTAAAATATTGCAACATTTCAAAGAATCTTCGCAAATATACACTTAATTTATCACATCTTGTCGTCTTTGAAACAAGCCAAAATCATTTTTTTTTTTTTTTTGGTTTTCGTTTTGCTAATGACCACGGAATGTGCTTTAATATTAAATTTTTATAAAATAAGAAAATAAATATAACAAATTAAGGCATATTCAATTTCGTATCTTCGACTGTTGTTGGCGATTATGTTGATATTATAAACAGCACACAGCAATTCATAAATATGTAATGAATAATATATATTATATATATATATATATATTTATTTTTTTTATTGCAGAGAAAGTAGCCGAAGTTGTGTCTCGATGATAAGAAAAATTATGATATCATGTAATATTAATTATGGCAGCAGCTCATATTCATCAAAATTATTTCCGAAAAATATTATGCAAATCTAAAACTTTAAATATATTTTTGGATTAGTTGATACCAATATTATATGCAAAGTATAGTTTGTGAGCAACACAAAATATACAATCGACGCATTGTGATTGCAATAAATTTCATTCAGTTATGTTTCTACGTTAATTTTAGAAGAATTTTTGTGGAGAATTTTAAAAGAATTTCAGGAAACATTTCATGACAGTTTTATGATAATTTTAAGAGAATTTTCGATTTTTTTTTCTACTAGAATTTTAAAGAAATTATAGACGTGTGTTAGAGGCAGCTCAAAATCAATGGAATTTTCAAAAAATTTCAACCATTTCACAAATTTGCCAAAAAAAAATTTCAACTGGAATTAACCATAAATATCTATACCAATCAAATAAGCGATACAAAAATGAATGTATATATAACATAACATTAAACTAAAACAACAAACGAAACATAATAGTAGTTTAACTCTAAGCTAAATATGTTATAACCAATTTAAAGCAAAAATGTAACCAAACTGGAAATAACTTGCAGTCAATACATAATGCAAAACACCCAAAAATAAACATAACAAAAGAAACAACAACAACAAAACAAATCAAAAATAATACTTACGTCTGTCTAATGTTGTGCTTAATGCAATAAATGCACTCATAATTATCCATTTAACAGCAAAATTCATTTTATATTTTTTTGTTTATTTGTTATCAATATGAAATTATTTTTTTAAAAAAAAATATTGTTCCTAAATTGCACAATTTCACAATTTAATAATTTCAATTTGCAATCGCAATGTTTTGTATAAGTTTATTATTTATGAAAACTAAGCTTTTAGTATTTGCACCGTAAAAATAAATAATTTTTTTAAAATGTTTTTAAATGTAGAAAAAAAGAATTGTATTTTTCAATATGCCAGTTAAATTTTCTTTCTTTTTCTGTATATTTTTATTATGTTTTTAAATATATTTTTTTTTTATTTAGTGAACTGATTATAAATTTTTGATGATATAATAAAACAAAGTATAATTACACTTTTTTTTATGTGATTCTTGGTAATTTGTATTAAATATATTTTTTTTTTTATAATTTATGAACGTTAAATTGATTGATTTATTACACAATTTATATTTTATTATATTTCTAAAAGATGATACAAAAATTCCAAGCAAAATTCTTCAGCGAACACTTGTTGCTTTTTTACAAAAAAAAAAAAAATACAAATAAAAATAAATTAAATTAAAATCAAAATAAATAAAAATATTTCTATTTCTTTTACTTCACCATCCGCTTCACAAACGACTTTAACCTATTTCTTCACAAAGATCTATAACAAAATGTTAAACATTTTTATGTAATAGTTTCTCGCACGTAACATTACACAAAAACCATTAGGTCACTCTTGCTTGGCTTGCACCATCAGCAGCTATTATAGACACTCATACAAACACCGCATAAAAAAAAATAATAATAATAAAATAAACACATATATAAATATTATTTTATTTTATTAAATAATTTTATTTTATAAATGAAATTATTTCTTTTTGCTCACTCTTTATTTTATATTTATTTTTATTTTAGTTTAGTTTTTAGTTGTTGTTGTTTTTATTTTTTATTTTTTATTTTTATTATTATTAAATAATATTGTGACTCTAAGCAATAAAATGATATAAAAGCATGTGTTTAAATGTACAGCACCTCTTCAAGTAAACGTGTACAATATTTTGTTCGGATTTATATATACGATGTGGTGGTTTTGTCTGGCTGGTGGGGTCGTCAAAGTTGCCGTTTTTCATTTTTATTTCATACTTTTCTTACTATTTTTTTTCAAACGTTTTCTGCTTGTTTGGTTGTTTGGTAGCGAATCGGTTGGCAATTTTTTTTTTTTACAATTTACAGTGGGAATTAGTTGATATCGAATATGACGGTTAGTCATATTCATAAATGATTGTTAAATTTACGTTTACATTGAAAAAAAAAATGTAAAACTGCATTTGATTGATCGCTTTACATAATTAGTCTTTATAATATTTTTTTTAAATGAAAAATAAATAAATTTTTACCTATAATTTTTAAATTTATCAAAAAATTTCAATTGTTAATTTTGTAATCATAGACGTTTAAATTTTAATACTCCATTTAATATTATATTTGATTTAAATACAAGTATTCTGGTAAAATTTCATGTGAGAAAAAATTAAATGAAAACCAAATTAACGTATAGCAGATGATTGGGGTTGCGGAGATAACAGTCTGCAAAACAGGGTGCCAGATTCTTCTTCTAATAATAATAAAACCCAGCGTGATTTTTCCAATTTTGCGGCATGAAATTTAAATTAAAATTATTTTTAAAACCCATTTTGTTCGTAACAAGGAAATTCTTAGCAGAGTGAATCGAATCAACTTAAGAGAAAACCCATATTTTATTCGTAACAAGGAAATTCTTAACAAATATATATATGTGAATCGAATGATCGTGAGAGAAAATCTATATTTGCTTTTCTAAAAAAGAAATCTAGTAATAAATAATCCTGACTAAAATAATATACGCTTGAATTTAAAGCAACTCGCACCACGTGTTGAATTTATGAATAATTTATTTCGCATAATTGAATGAAATGAAAATTATAATCAAAATGTCATCGCGTTACATAATAAATAATATAATTGCAAAATACCATAATTAACAAGTACATAAAAGATTATTTATTTAAATTGAAAACTATTATTTTAGACCAGCCGCATATATCGATAAATGATCTGTCAGCACCATGACTATACTAATTAAAAAATCAAATAAATATTCTATTTGAAAATAATGAGTAAAAATCATTATTTATGCACTGTTTTTTCATCACTTTTATGTTAAATCACATTAGAAAATTAGCATTTATAAAAATAATTCTATAGACTACAGCTGGGTTTGGTCTTCATAAAAAAAAAATTAACGTTGCAAATATTTGTATAGTTTATTGCGTTTAAAATAAAAGAGAAAAGGAAAAAAATAATAATAAGAATGTTTATAAACATTTACCGATATTATATATACTTACTTGTTAAAATACTTCATATCGAAATACAAACAAAGATTTATTAACACTAAATATATGTTATTCGTTATTATAGAATGTGCCTGATCATGCTACATAGACAGACATACTAAATATTCGTATTTGTAATCGTAACCGTACGTGTAAAAATTTACAGGATCAGAAATATTTAATATGTCTAAGTCTCTTTTTGTATTTACTGGCAAATCTTTATGTCCAATTAAAAGAAAGAAAAAAAAATATTTTTTTTAAATTATAATAATTTTGCATGTGTGCCTTTTTTGGGAGATAAATTAATGTAAATTATTGCTATTCATATATAAATATATTTCCAATTGAAAGATTTAAATAAATTATTTTTAAATATTTTTTTTTTAAATTTATTGATCTTATGCTAATAAATGGAAGATACCAATTAAGTGAATTTTCTATAATATTAGAATTCAATTGAATTAAGACATTTGAATTCAGAAATTAAAATAAAAATGGTTGAAAATAATTGTTTGTCAAGAAAGAAGGTTAATTTAAAAACAAACTTCTCAATTATTAATAATAAAGAAATTATTATATTTATTCTAAAAATAACGAATAACAAAATATTATCTTATGATCAATTGATACAAAGGAATTTGTTTTTGTAAATTTCAAAAAATGCATTTCGTGCTATCGCAATCGGTGGGTACCTACTAGATTATCCATTTGCATATCTGTGACACAAGGTGATATTCTACGATGAATTTTGCAACGAAAAATAGTGCAATACAATAGTTAAATGTGGTACGAACAACAAAATGATTAGGCGGTTTTATTATGATATTTTTTCTTTAATTTTTAAAATATATATTATATTGTGTTATTTGCTATTTTTCGAATAATTTCTTTAATTATTAACGAATAGCCTTGTGTTAAATAATAACAAATAATAAACAAAAATAATATTTTTTTCATTGTCATCCGTATATAACCTGTTGAAAATCGGCATATATAACATAAAATTTTATGTCATATAATCACTCCCTCCGTCCGTATATACTTATCAGTTGTCTGGAATAACTATATAGAAGCATGAAATTTATAAACCGTTGAACAATATTTATTATTTTTTATTTTACAATTTTTCTCCTTTCGATCAAACTGTTTTTCGACCAAAAGATATATTTATAGTTAATACGATTACTGTTTTTAAATTTCCTTGGTAAAAAAGATTCCAAACAATACAAAATCAAAAATGTATTTTTGTCTTTGCTCAATGAGTCTTCTTCAATTTTTGATTTTGTTTGATGTTAACATTTCAGATAAACATAGAAGATAAATATTTACATTCCGCTTGAAGATTTAAAAAAAAAAAAAAAATCTTATCAAAACAACCGATTTTTTTATAAAAAGAACTAAATTTCGGCGTATCCTTTCCAAAGCAAATTTTTTTTTTTTCGCTTTAATCCAATTTAACTGTTATTTTCGCTAATTAAATGGTAAAATCTATTGTCATTGAAAATAATCATTTTATTCGGCAGTTTTTAAAAGCTTATCCGATATAAGAGTGATAAATAAACTTATTGTGTATATACCGTACAATTCAGCGTTTGCTACAGATCGCAATTTGATCTATGAATGATCTAAACATAGATTAGATCGCGATCTAGATCAAATCGTTTTGATAATAAAATTGTAAATAGCGTTGACAGCCTTGCAGAGGATTAGATAGTTTTTTATTTTTAAATAAGCAATTTTAATAATTAATATTTAAAATGCGTCATTTAATAATTTAATATTATACAGAAGAGGACTTACAGATCATGATCTAGATCGTGGCTGATCTAATGTTAGATCTGTAAACAATAAGCACAAGACTTTTAATAATCTAGCCTACGATACAAAATAGATACAAAAGCTCTATAAGAATTATGAGTGATTTGATTTTGTTGAATATTTTCTATCTAAATTGTTTTTAATACATTAAAAAAGTGTTTGCTTATATTAAGGCATATTAAGAAGAAATATTAAAACACATAAAAAAAAGGATCAATTAAGTGATGGTAACGTGAAGTGAAAATTATTCTAAAAAAAAAAAAAAACAAGATGAAAAATTCATTTTTATGGAATTGAAAAACGTCCATTATTTTAGAAGTACTTTTAAATAATTAGAATAATTTGTGAATCTTAAGAATCTATAAAATATTACTCACCTTTATATACTAAACTCTTCAATTCTCTTTGTAAACAATTGAATTCTCCAAATATTTATAATATTTTTAATATTTTATTATTAGCTGGATATACTCGAGCGCATTTGTTAGTGCAAAATGCTATATTAAGAACTTATCGAAAAAATAAATCTTTTTAAACTTTTATAATTTATGCATTCAACAAATTATAAAAATAAAGAATATTCGTACGGCATATATATAAATATATGGTCACATTAACATCGCATTATTAAGACAACATGCTTTTTTGCGAAATATATTTTTAATAATTTATTTTTCTTGTTTTTTCTTTGTAATGAATTTACTGACCGTGAATGTGGTTGAGCCAATATATCAATATAATAGAATAAATAAATATTGTCCAAAATAATGTCACATAATTACATTTGCAATGTAAAGTTATTAATTGAGAGCTCACGCATTTAAATATTACATAAATGATTTTTGTTTTTTTTTTTTTTAATTTCAATATTTTCTGTTTGTATATTAATTTCTAATGAAAGTGAATGGGAATTATTCTCAGTAATATATCGAAGAGACTTTAAATCGCATGATATGTCACGTGATTATTTTTGAATGCCGTTACAACATATCAATCATAACACCAGAGTTCGGTAGATCGCATGCTCATGTTGAAGGTATTTTGAGAGAGAGAAAAGGTTTACGTGTGTACAACCTGTTCAGGCCACAGATAACACAATATTTGTATCTTTGAAAGTTCAAGGCATTAATCTTGAAACCTTAAAATGTTTTTTTTTTCTTTTTGAATGAATTTAAAACTGGCGGTGTTAAAATGATTTAAATTCAATTTTTGGATTTAATTTTAAACTAGTTCTTTTTTTACATTCGTGATACTGATACATAAGATTATCGAAATTTTTTTTTTCAGCTTTTTCACTTTTGGGCATGCGACCTATGTGATCTCACAATTTAATATTAACCATTCAAACATCAAATAAATATAAAAATTATTAGGTAGTTAAATTATGTATGGATATTGGATATATGTAATTACATATTCATAAATCTTTCTTTACTAACCTTGACATTAATTTAATTTTTTAATTGATCTACTATTAGATATTAGTATTAGATATATATGCAAGTGGAAAGTGTCATGTAAATAGGTTTTAAGATCTAACAAAAGAGAATTAAAAACAAAAAAGTACAACAAAATAACGTACGTTTTCATTTGGATAGAAATATCATTTGTATCCAAGGCAGTTAGATTGACTTATATGTCACAAAATAAACCGATTAGTAATGTTGATAGCGTGCGATGCACTTAAAAATTTCATTGAATGTATTTTATTTAACAACACAATGCGGTAACATTGAATAAATAAACGTTAATCGATGCATATCATTGACAGGCTAGAAAGAAAAAGAATATAATTTTCTTAACTGTAAATGTGACAGTAAATTTGATCAAATTTAAACAACAAATTTCTATGCAAGCAAACAATTAAAAACTAATATTCGAAATACTGTGTGTTGACCACTCTTATTAATTCCGTGACTCAATGTATTTAACCAATATATCTTACTTGCATTGTACAAAATATTAAAATAATATTTACAAAATCAATTAAACAACATATAATTGTATGATAGATGACTTAAATAACTAAACCATATATAAATACGTATTATTACTTAAAATTAGATATTTACAATCTATCTCATATCTTAATTTAACAAGTAAAAAAAAAAAAACAAAAGAAAATCGTTTACAGTAGCCATAATTTAATTGGCATTTTTGAAAAAACATTATTCCATAATCCAGTAAAAATATCAGCCAATCCATTTTCTAAATCGGGCCGTAGTTCTGAGATAACTTCTTTAGCATTTTGATTGAGGAACATATTTAGTGAGGCACCTAATACTTTATTGCCATTAAATAAATTGTGTAAATGTATTCTCATGCCACTAACTAAGAATGTCACTTTCATTTCTTCGATGTGAATTACTTCCTGAAAGTAAAAAAAACAAACATTTTCATTAGTTCAAAAAATTAACTAATTCTTGTGTAATACAAAAGCTCAACCGCTAATACTATTTGAATCGTTGCAGTTGCATAAATTGTGTTGAATTCAAATTTTTACGTAAATATTTTTACGAATTGATAAGCTTAAAAGCACTTAAATTTCAAAAGCTTTTTACAACACCAAAAAATATGTTTATCTACTTTCAGGCAAATTATAAAATGTTATACCTCTGGTTTCTTTTGTATACTAATTTTTGTATACACCGAACTTTTAACATCCTTCATTGTCATAGCAACGTTTCCATTACCCACCAAAGGTAATAGAAGAATATTTCCTTTTAAATTGTATGTAGCATCTAGACGAATTTTTGGTATAATCAAATCAAAACTTAAAAGTTTCTTTTCCAAATCCAAACTATGAAATTGAAAAGAAAACATTAAAAATGATGTCGTTGATTAAGAAAAACCATTTTCATTAAATAATTTACCTTGCTCGACTAACAGTTGTATTTGATGGTCCTTTAACCATTAAATTTTTAAAACCGCCGGACAATGTTAGGCTCCCGCTACCTCGAGATACTTGTACATTTCGTAATACAAGTGGTTCAAAATGTTCAATTCCTATTTCTGGAACGCCTGAAAGTATTTTTTTTTTTTAAAAAAATATACTTTTTTTTAAATTAAACGTAAGTGTTTGATAAATTAATGAAGAATTTTTGTGTAGATTGGATTCCATCAGAACGTTGCATGGATATACATTTTTGATATCATTGTTCGAACCATTTTTTGTTCGTAATCTGCACAACGTCCATAATCGTAAATATCTATATGTTCTTGGTTACACGTAAAATATTCACGCCATATAAAAAAAAAATATTGTATTATATCATTGGATATGAACTGAATATTCACAATTTTTAATGAAAATACAAATGATTCTTATGTGAACAAATAATGGAAGACTAAGTGAACTTTATATAATTTTAGAATTCAATTGTATTAAGACAGTTGAATTCAGAAAATAAATAAAAATAATTGAAAATAGTTGTTCGTCAAGAAAGCGAAGGTTAACTTAAAAACAAACTTCTCAATTATTAATAAAAAAATAAATTATTATATTTATTCTAAAAATAATAAATATCGAATAACAAAATATTATCTTATGATCAATTGACGCACTTTCCTTTTTTTTTTTAAATTTCTAAAAACGCATTTCGTGCCATCGCACTCGCCGGTACTACCACATTGTTATATCATATGCATATCTGTGACACAAGGTGATATTCTACGATGAATTTAACAACGAAAAATAGTGCAATGCGATATAGTCAAATGTGGTACGAACAACAAAATGATTAGGTGGTTTTTTTATAATATTTTTTTCTTTAATTTAAAAAAAAAAAAACGATTTCTTATGCGTCAATATATTATTGTGTTGTTTGCCATTTTTCGAATAATTTCTTTAATTATTAACTTATATAGCCTGTTTTATTATTTAACATAAACAAAAATAATATTTTTTTCATTGGCATCCGTATATACTTATCTGTTGTTTGGAATAACTACAAATGATTTTCATGTCAGTATTTTTTTTTTGTTCGAGTTCTTATCAGCACCAATATACATAAAAGGTCCAATATGTTGCAAGGATTTTTACTCCATTGTGAATGCATATGTTAAGCCTAAAAGAATAGAATCAAAACATAAATATCCTAATAATTACCTTTGGCTAATGTGGGAAACATTCCTTCGAACATTCTTCGGAAACAATCATCTTTATTTGGACTATCTTTACTGCAAGACAACAGCCAATCAGCTGAAAAAAAAATCAATTAATTAGTGGGAAATATAAAAATATGTGAATAATAATTTTTAATTTGCATAAGAAATAAATCTTATTAAAAATAATTTATTTAATACGATAAACAATCTAAATTAAAATAAATTGGGCCGATATTGTTAAATGTCCACTTATTGGCGTATTCCAAAATATTTGATTTAAGTGTTTATTCCGGGTGCATGACTTAATAAGCCAAGGAATTATACCCCAAATGTAAAACAACTTCTAAAGGGACACAGACAATTTATTTATGACCGAACTCCAAATTTTTTTGGAAACGAATGTTTGCCACATACTTCATATCGCCTCAGATGCCCCTACAGAAAATGTTTAGTGTAAAGTCTTGGTGACGGAAGAAATTACACTGGAAGTTATCACCAAAATAGAGTCCTATCGTGGGAAAAATAGTACCATTGGATGCGTCTCAGAAAATAAGTGACGACCGCAGTCAGAGTGCGACTCTCCATTTATAACATATTTCATGTTTGAGGGATCATGATCCCTTTCTTCCTTTTGTATTATCAAATCATTGCATTGATTATTACTATATTTACATATTCATAAAGTTGAACACTGAACAGTAAATAAAAATGTGTAGAAATTAAGTAATACCACATATATTTAAAATAAACTAAATATTGAAATCATATTAAATTAGTTATTACGCAGCAAGGAAGCTATATTATTATTCCATAAAAAAAAGAATGGGTTAAAGCAACAGTTACGCACTTCACTCAACTATTTATTCTGCAAATAAAGCAACATAAATAAAACATAAAACATAATTAAGCTTTCGAAATCAAACAGTCAGAGTTTGACCAAATTAAAAAGAAATAAAAAAGAAATAATATGTTTCATATGAAAGTAATCACAGGTATTAAATCAATGTATACAAAATAGGTTTACTACATCGTCAATTAAAATAATGCAATAAGCGTTCAAATTGAATTCACGCACCACGTTGTTGAAATTACAAGAATTATGACCCTAAAACACAGAAAAGTAAAAAAAAAAAATTATGTCAGCACAGCATTTATTTCAACACAAACATATTAGATTAGCACCTATATAAAGACAGACACAGAGTTTAACAAACTGAACGTGACAAGTTTTGTCAAATCAATATTTAATAAGTTTATATTTCGGTATAAGTTTTTCTGTTATATTTCATATATTGCATAACTAAATAATCTTTTTCAAATAATTATAAGCGTAAAACAGTAGACGCGTATCGCGTAGTTTCAATAAATAGCATAGCAGTTAATATTTCGTATTACCATCCAGTTTTATTGGTTATTTCCTAAGTCTACATTTGCGAAAAAAAAAAAAACGAAGAAAAAAAGCTTTCACTTAAGTAGCATGTTTATGTGCATAATTTGTAAATGAATTATGTTTAATTTAAAAAAAATATATATATAAACAAATATTATTTCATGATTTTAACCGTATATTTGCTTTATCAAATAAGTATATGATATATATGTATAAAAACTAGTAATAGCTTTTCTTTTAATTTAATTGAAATGATTAATACAATCTATGACTTCTTATCGAGGCGACTATTATAATGCTGATTGTTGTAATATCGATTTTTATAATTATAATAATGTAGCAAATTACGATCGTCGACCATGAATATAATCTGCAATTAATTTTACTTTTACCGAAATGAATTGCAATCAATTTTTATTTTTATGATTAAAAAGTAAATGGGAATACTCTTCGCCATTCTTGTATTTAGACAAAATATTTTTTTTTTTTTGTATATAGCTTTCAGACTAAAATAAATGTCATATAAATACAAACCGACGATTGAAACCATAACTTGGTACCGACTTATTCGTTTCATTAGGAGCCGCGAACATTTCAATCAAACTCATTACTCAACAAAGGCAATTTTGAAACAAAACCTCAATGATAATTGAATCAATCAATAAATTTTTTAACATTTATTGATAAAATATTTCACAATTTTTTTTTTTCTTTCATTACAAACTAGCACGAGATGAGGACAATTTAAAAAATTATTCATGTCAATGTGGTTAAATAAAATTGTTGAATAACTTAAATTGAATCAATAACCATTGGCATGTTTTAAAATCACATTCACAATACACCTAAATAATTTTTAACTAAAGACAATATTTAATTTTTCTTATGACCATAATTTCGTTGTGTTGATGGATATATACAAAACATTAATATATGTATTCATTTATATTTTTTTTTTTATTGTAATATGTTTGAGCATAAAATTTATCGTTTAAGTAAACTGCCTTCAAAACAAGAAAACAAAATACCACATCAACTAAATTCCCTAGTAAGTATTACACATTATTAAATAAAGAGACTAAGATTGATCTTTAAAATCAGTTGAAAATTTAAATCACGTGAATATGCTTATACGGTTCATACAGAGAATGGTATAGCGATGCAATATGTTATCGTCGTTTGTCGTTAAATATTTGTCTTTCGAAAAGGATAAAATTGCACATAATTGAAAAAAGAAAAAAAAAATGTTAAATGATCGTAAATGATTCGCTTACCAACCAATACAAAATGTAAAAAATTTCAAATCAATAAAGTCCTTACGTTTTTCCTGTAATTGCGGTGCATTATTTATAATCTCTCGACTCTTTGGTGTTGAATATGTGAAAGGAATCATATGAAATGCAGCAACACAAAAAACTGATATTTTCAGATACATTATGATTACGCAATGGCGAATTTATACGTGGATACCGATGAATTATTTATATAAATATGACGCGAATCACAATTTTAAAATTTTATTTTTTTTTTTTTTATATTTATTTTTCTTACAAAATCACAGATTTTTGCCGCACACAAAAACTTAATGACAATTTAAAATGCAGGCAAAAAAAAAAAGAAGAAAAATACACTCGGAGGAATTTTATCACTTTGTTAATTGCAATTATGTGTTGATGTATTTGATCGATGGAAATATATTTGTTCATAAAAAAAAGACACTGTTATTTTCATATAATTTAATCGTGTATTGTTTTTTTTTTTTGTATTAATTTCTTTTTTAAAGAAAATATTAAATAACTTAAAAATACAACCGATACTCTCTGTGGCTGAAAAGTAAATGGTCAAAGTTGGACGATGTTGAGTCTTTCAAGCTGCATCAAAGAGCCAACTTCTTGTACGCTATTTATTTATTGTATGCGTATGGTATAATCTTACCATGCATTGATTTTACAATTTAATTCTCTCTGTACGCAATTTTTAATACAGCGGCATTATTTTATTGATTATTATTATGTTTAACGATTCATGGTTATGTGTGATGGAGATGAATATAATTATGCAGTTGAAAATTTTGTTTATAATAAATAATATAGCTGCAGACTTTTGACCATCAGACATATGACGCACGACATTTTTGAACAAAACCTACAAAAAATTTCCACTCTTATTATTTTCTTACTAAAGATATTTCCGCAAAACATTAATTTTTTATCATTTGGTTTTAATCTTTTTTTTTGTCAACAAATCAAAACAAGAAAGTTACGTATTATCAAAAATATAGTAATATAATTCATATTCTTTGTGTTCTGATTTAGTAACAGAATTTAACAATTAGAATAACCTCCAAATACAAAAGGCACATCACACATATCAAACTAATTTTATTCGAATGCTTCATACATACGTATTGTCTGTTTTTTTTATGAATTGAACTTAGGCACATTTTTTTTTTATTGCATAATAATTTATTGAATAGTTGATGCCTGTACTGCTGCAATTCTATATTGCATGTATGCGTGTTTTTGATTTTTTAAACAGAACATATTAATAAAAGAAATACTATGCTGTGGTTGTAAGTACTTCTTTCTATTTCCACATTTGGCTTCAAAAGGGACCATAAGCAATATGTGAGTTCAATAATTTAATTTCAATATACTTATCTTATTTTATCTCCGTGAACAAGATGTACCTATATCTAATCTTTGCCAGAAAGGAGGAAACGAATAATCAACATATTCAAAAAAAAAAAAATTAAAATGAAATTATTATTCTTCTTTTTAATAACGAGAAATTACTACACCAAAAATCTGGCGGGCTGGTTTTATTGATTTTTTTTTATATATATAATTTATTTGTTAGCCATTCTCGACGTCGTCCTCTATGTTGATAGTTCTCTGATATAAATCACAGAATTATTTTAAAACTTTCAAAACAATGTAAAGAAGAACCAAAATGTAAATGATTTTTTTCTTCAAATATTTTCTATAGATTTGTAATTTATATCATTATTTATGTTTATCAAGGTCAATTTCAAACGTTGCAGACAGAAAATCACATCATGTTTTCAATTTATTTTGTCATCAATTACTTTAAAAGATCTTATATATTTTTTAGTGTCTGTATTCATGTAACGTATTTATTATTATAAAAAATGTGGGCTCTGACAATAAAATGAAATCGTTAACATACAATATTAATGAATTTTGTTGTATTTCTGGTACAATTAGTTATATAAATAAAATACATGAATTTTCTTATTACTGGGGATTTATACAAGAAATATAAGAACCCATATTTAAATAATCGATTTTTTACTACTTTCTTATTTTGAAATTTAACGTAAATGAATTTATCATTCTTTGGACAGTTAATGAATGCATAAACCAAGATTGAAAAGACTATTAGTAAATATGGTCATTTGAATTCATCTTTCAATATTAAGTGGTTACACTACGGGGCTCTAGAGTTAGAACTGTAATCTGGATACAAAACCACCAAGCTGCCTTTTGTTTTTATTTGAAAAATATTATACTATAAGCTTGATCTTGATATCAAAAAATCATTTTATACAAATATTTGTTTTATTCAAATTTTTTTTGAGATTAAAATTTTCAAACGTGATTTCCATTTTACATTTTTTATGTACTTAATGCACGAATATTGATTCAATTTAAAAATCTAACTTGTATTTTCATTAAACTAAAGAAAAACAATTTCCTGAAGTAACGTCGAGAATATCAGTAAAAATATATTTCTATATATCCACAACAATCAAGAATCAACAATAAAACACAATGTTAAATTTTATTTGTTTTTTTTTTTTTTTTAAATTAATTGTTAGATATAATGTGTTTTCTTACTATTAGCGTGCCTAATATATTATAATACCGAGGGGTTAATAATACCACTTTTTCGAGGACCTACAGACTATGTATTACTTTTCCATAATACATGGTAATACACGGTAATACACGACACACGGTAATACTTGGTATTACATGAGTAATACACGGTAATACACGGTAATACACAGTAATACATGAGTAATATACGGTAATCACGGGTAATACTTGGTAATACACAAAAAAACAAGCTACCAACTAAATAGGTACAGAACTTCATTTTTGCGAGTATGAACTTATAAAAAGAAAAAACAATAACAAAATGTACTCAAGTCTAAAGTTCGACAAAAAAAAGGTCCCGCTCACCAAAATTTTGAGTAATA
>JAABKK020005477.1:0-26520 GCA_011634745.2 Catotricha subobsoleta
ATTATTATAATAAAAATAATAATTATTATAATTACAATTACAATAATTATAATAATAATAATAATAATAACAATAATAATAATAATAATTATCATAATAATAATAATAGTAATAATAATAATGAAAATAATAATAATAATAATAATAATAGTTGTAGTTTTATTTTAATACATTTTTCTACAATGTCTACAAAGCCTAAAATAAGTATCTATTTCTATGTATATAATATATATAAATGTTAATTAATGTTTTGTTGTTGTTTTTCATTAAATATATTTTTTTTATTATTATTTAGATTTAGATTAGAATTTGACATTATTTATGAGTTAAAAATATTTCACTTTACAATAATACACAAAAAAAAAAAATAATAATAATAATAATCAATTAAAAATAATAATTACTAGTTTTTAATAAAATATAATATATAATTAAAAAATAATTTCTAATTCAAAGAAAAAATTACAAAATAAAATTCTATATTATAGATATTCTACTATAATTCATATTCTTCCGTTGTGTTTTCTAATTCATATTTCATTCAATCAGTAAAAAGAAAATTTCAATTTCATTTCAAACAAAACAACAAAAAAAATTAAAAAGAAACTCGCTTATTTCGATTTTTCCTTAATTCATGTATACAAATTTATTTTATAAATTATAATGTTCTATAAGTATTAATTAATGTATCAATTTACTTAATTTAAATCAATTAATTTAAAAAAAAAAACAAAAAATGATTTAAGTGATTAAATACGTTTTTTGTTTATTTATTTTAATTCTTTTTTAAATTTTGTCTCTGTATTTTTAATAATATTTGAAACAATAATAATAATAACAATATTAAAAAATAGTTGATATAAAAAAATTGAGGATGAAAAAATAAAATGTCTGTAATTAATTTGATAAGAAGAGAAAGATGTTGTATAAAATATATAACCATTAGATGAGTAAGGCCTAAAGAAATTTAGAATTGTGACTTTGATCAAACAGTTTACACACTTCTATAATTTATTTCAATTAGTTATTTTCGTTATCTTCTCTAGTGACAATAATATTTCTTAATTTGAAAAGACTGCACAAATACACAATAGATTTGCAGATACTTTTTCATTTTTTATAACGATTTTTTTTTTCTTATGTACAGTGTTTATATAATATTATAATTATTATATAATAAATAATATAAATTATATATAGAAAATATTATTTTTTAATAGATAATTGATAATATTCATATATTCATTTATTTACTTAGAAATGTATTAGTATCAAAAAAAAAAAAACAAAAAAAAAGTATAATAAAATATTACACATTTATGTGGTTAATATATTGTCACATCATAAAAAGGAATTAAAAAAGTGAATGGTATGTACGTGGTTGAGTTTTGGATTATTTTCAGGGTGGTAAACATCAACTGCTCTAAGTGTAACTAACGCATGGATTGGTCGCGTGAAATAAAGGTAGTAAAATAGAAATATGTGTTTTTATCTTACTGATTTTTTTTTGTCAGTTGAAATTTATTATAAAATTACTATAAATATTTCGAGTTAAACATATATATAATAAGATCTTATTCGAGAAAGCGAAAGTCGAGTGTTAAATTCGAAACTCTTCTCTGTAGTGAAATCCGAGGTTTCATCGAAGATAACCCGAGTTAAAGTTTAAAAATATAGGGTACCTGTGTTTCGATGGTTATACGAGTCGATGCTTACCGCCCTCAGAGTTAAGATGGAATTGGTTATATCATTGGCATCGAATACATTAGAAAAAGATTAGATTAGACTTTGCTATTATTTATTTATTTCCTTTATAATTAATTTTCTTTATATAAATGGAAAATATGATTATGAAATTTGTTGAAAAGTCATGCGCAACTCTTTTAAACTTATCATGAATATGTGATAATAGAATAATATGATTTTGAAATATAAAAATGGTACTTTTTTCATAAATTTGCTATGAAACCGAGATATACATAATACATCTAATTGAATTGATTTCGACAGGCGACTGTTATTTCATTTTATATACTACAAATTTTATAGAAATCACCAAAAATATCAGTAACTTAGCAATAAATACTAATTATTAATACAAAATTTAATTAAATCGAGATTAAATATTCTTCTTATTTTTATATGTTTCTTGTTGTCGAAATCTCATTTAAATTCTAATGCAATAAACACAATTAAACTCTCGCTCTATATATATTTATTTTTATACAAATAGGTTAACTTGTGTTTATTACAATTTGCAATTTCACGAGTTTAATACCGAATTTCAGTAAGAGCACAAATATATATATATATTTATTTTTTTTTTTGGATCCAAATATGAATAAATTTAATCCAAACCAAATGGATTCCTAACAAATGAAATTAAATTCTATGACATCAACACACTAAACCTAAATTTCATCATTAATTATAATGATTGATGGGGCCATTTAGCTTTTATTGGCTTTTTTTTTTTTGTTTATTTATTTAGTTCATCAAAATGTGTAAATTTATATTTGAGTGCATTCTTAATCTGTACAATTAGTGTGCTCCTGTATAGTTTTATTGTAGCGAGCTACATCGAAAAGAGAAAATGTAAAGCTCCCGGTTGGTATAAATCAGAGCTGACATATTTGACGTACTTTTAGTTTTTGGCATGTGTTTTCTTGCTTTTTTAATCAAATATAAATTAAAATTGAATTTTATTTTGTTTATATTTATTTCTTCCGAAAACATACAATTCTTCGCAAATATAAGTTCCTATTACATTTTATATTATATCATTTTTAAAGTTAATTAATAGTTATCACTTATATTTACACTACACAGTAGATAATAGAATAATCACATCATAGTATTATGAAAATATTAATTTTTTGTTTATATGGGCTATCGGCTAATATTATTTGGGAAACTATTATAAAAGACCCTTGTAAGCCACATGAGATTTATTTCGAAATAAACGCGGTTATAAGTTTGAAGAAAATATTGAAACCCATAGTAGTTTCAAGAAATAACTATTTTAAAACTTCTATTACGCAAAAATGGTAGCACCCAAATGTAGAGAGATTTTAATCAAGAATTAAAAAGAAACGCTAACTCAATTTTTTCAATAGTCTGGCTTGCAACCTTATTCTCACAAACGTCTCTTATTGAATGTATCTGTTGATAGTGTTATTTATCTAAAACAATATTTTAATTTAATCTTTTATTCTGTGTTTTATTAAGGAGGTAAAAGATAAAGAAAAGACGTGACATAATAGACATGACAAAAAGACATGTCAGCTCTGGTATAAATCAATTGAAAAGTATAAGTGAATTTTGTTTTTAATTAAAAATTAGAAACTATTACAGGTATGTGTTTTCTTTCTTTAACTTTACTATAATTTAACCACAGGACAAATATAATTTATGTGTTGCATGAAATTTTAGTTAATTTTGAATATACATTTAATTATTTTTTATTATTATTATTGAAAGGACATTACTTAAATATGGACATTATTATGAATTCTTTGCATGCTTTATAATTACTTAATAATTGTAGTTAAACATACATAATAAATACGATAATTGAAAAACATAATCAACAATGACCTAAGGTTTATAAGATTTGTAAGACTAGTAAGGATTTCGAACACAGACACAACTTTTTGCGACAGTATGTCCACTTTTTGTTTACTAGCATTGGTTACAAACGTTAAAAAGCCGTGTCTATGTTAAAATTCTTAAAAAAATTACGAACGTTACATCATTGTAATTAATGCTAAATAAAATGTTTTAGAAGAATTATTTTTTCCTTCCCGTAATAAATTTTCTTCGCGACAATAAAAGAACCATTCAAAAATCATTCCCATATGCATCAGTCTAATATGTAAGTAGTTAAATAGCTACCGAAATGTTACCGACAAATACTAATCCTAAATATATATAATATTGATATATACTCCCTGTCTTACTAACACTCACTATGTATAAACAAATACATACAGAAAAATGTTAGCCGGGCTACACTAGAAGTCGCTATATCGTGCAATATATTGCGTATCGTGTATCGCTTCGATATGCGATTCATCACGATATTGACAAAGATAATATAAAACACAAGTTGTCTAATGCTGTACCCAAATTCTATGGAGTATAAATTGTAAATTAAAGCAATACAGCGATACGATATATCAGCCATATATAGATGGCAAATTTGCGCTTCTAGTGGGACTACATTTATGTATCATGGATCACATTTTGCATAATCATAGTGATTTTCAAATAGTTAACGTACAAATTTCGATTGTTGACAGTATGATGAAACAAAATAAATCTTTTGTTATTCTCGCTTGTTAAATTATGTACTGATAAAACAACAGTTGCGGCAACATAAATGTCGTGTAAGCACTGTAAACTGTTGCTATTTTATATGTTGCAAAATAATTGCAGTTACTATACAAGAAAAAAAAGAAGCAAAGTTACCACATATATAGTTGTCGCCACTATATTTCACTTTTTTTTTCAGTGTATCGTTTCAAATCATTTTAATGAATGCATATTTAATCTATTTAATAATCTATTATGCACAGGAAAGACCATCCTCAACCTCAAAATTCTTTTTGAATCAATTACGTTCAATTTTCTATTAAATGTTCCGCCTAATTTTTAATTTTAATAACTGTTTTTTTTTTTTTTAAATATTATTATTTGTTTTTATTATACGAACACACAGAATTAAATATGTATTACACAACAAATTGTTCATACAAGTTATCCACTAAATTTAAAAAGTATACCTAATTGTTTTTCGTTCTTCATTTTTTTTTTAATAATAAATTCTAAATATACTTAAGAAAAAACAACTTTCTCATTTTCAGTTCAAGTTTAAGTTTAGGCTTTTTTTTTTCTTGGAAAAAGTAAGCACTCCAAAAAAGAGAGAACGAACATTGAAAGCAATTTATTATTTATATTTCAAATACAAAAATTTTACCTAATATTGCTAAAAATCTTAGTTCAACTTCAAGTATACAAGGTTGGTTATTCGACGAACGCGTTTTAGTATATTTCACGCATGTGACACAAAAAATGTCATTTTACATCATCTGCGCATGCGCAATATCCAACCGTGACACAAAAATTGTCGTTTTACATCATCTGCGCATGCGCAATATCCAACCGTGACACCGTAAATGTCATTTTGTAATGTAAATTTGCGCATGCACAATAGCCAACCTACGCAATAACCAACCTTCTATACTTGAACTATGGTTAAATATTATGTTATGTTAAAGAACAGTTTTTTTTTTTTTTTAAATTCATTAAATTAAATATTGCTATAAATTGTGGCAATTTTGGTCTAACTGAAGTTCCTTTTTTTATTTATTATTAATAGGTCGAGCCGCTTACAATAGAAGTAAATTAGAGCTCCTAGTGAATGGGGCGACACCTTTTAAATTGATAAATTCATCTCAAATTCAACAGACAAAAAAATATATCTCCTTGCTGGTTATCAAGTACAAAAATTCAATTTGGAGATAATTTTTTCATGCACATTCAATCGAAATTATTAACTTAATTTGACCATAATTTTTTTTCTTATGTATGTTTTATTAAACGAACACTTATTTTTTTATTTTAATTTTTGTTTTGTTTTTTTATTTTTTTTTTTCATTTTTTTATTTTTATATTTTTATATTTTTTTTAATTATTTATTTATTTATTTTTTTTCATTTTTACGTTATTTTATTACAATAAATATAATCAGAACAGTTTCAATTATATGTATACTTAAATGAAAATTATCCTCAATGTAGAAGATTTACACATTTACATTTCTAAATATTATCTTTGTGTGAAACTCTTTAAAGTTATTTTCAGATGAATATACCAATACTTATTTTAATAAATTCACCTTTTAAAAAAAATAATAATGTTGTATTGTGTGTGTGTGTGTGTTGTGCCTTTTGTGTATGAATGTTTTGTGTGTATGTGGGTGTATGTGTGTTTCATAATTGATCATTCTGAAATACAATGTTTGTATTATAATTATTGCAAACGAATTTAACATAACTTCGTGACCGATGTTCAAAAAAAAAAAACAAAAAAAAAACATTGATTTATAAAAATATAATAATAACTTGGTCAAGCATCATCAATAAAACAAATTTAAATGAAAATTTATATAAAATCATTGAATTAATTAAAAAGAAAGAAAAATAAAGAATATCAATTATTTGTTGTAGCGCATTTGGTAATAGTATAAGTGTAATCTGAATGTAATTTTCTTATGTTATTGCATTTGTTTGCAAAAATCTGTATAGAATTCATGTTAAAAAATTGTTTTTCAAACATATATTCAAAAAAAAAAAAAAATTAGTTCGCTGGCTCATGAGACGTTCCATTTTCGGGAGTTTCCTGAACAAAATAAAAACATTATTAATTCATCACTCTAAAAATTATAGCAATAAACAAATTCAACTTACCCTCTCATTTGAAACTCGCTCACGTTCATGCATGGAATTCAAGAGATCACGTAAATGTTGATTTTCTTTGCGTAATTTTTCCCTTTCAATGTCACGTTCATTTAATTTTGGCTGCAACAAATCAAAAAGAAATTTATATTAATTGTAAATTTCTTTGATAAATTTACAATATAGAAAAAAAAATTGTTCGTATAAACGAAAATCTCAGCTAACCAAAAGTTGTGAAATCTGTAAATTAAGTGCAGACACATATATAGATATTAAATGACATGGAACAGCCGGCACAATTGATTGAGCATGAGCCAAACGATTTAAACCACATGTTTCTGAACTGCAATTTCTTTGATCGGCAATTGATTCACTGTCTGGATTGAATTCGGATATTTGCTGACTAATTGAATCGTATGCATCATTTATTTCAATGTGCTCATCAGCATCTGCTGTTGTAATTGTTCCTGTACCTGTTGCGGTTGAATTATCGCCACCATCATTATCATCAAGAGTATTGATAATTCCAGTATCATCATCATCACAATCACCACAACTAATACTACCGTCTTCACCAGTTATTGATGAACTAACATTTGTATCATTTGCAAGCATTTCAGCATTTATTTCATGCTCAGTTTCTTCGGGAATGCTATCAGCACTAATTGTGCTCTGTCTTTTCAGTTCGGGTGTTGCTGTTGGTGTTGATGATGTGGAATTTGTTGAAGATTGCAATACTGTTGAATTTACTGTGGATGTTGAGTTGCTTGATATAATTGCTGGTAAACGCAATTCATCAATTTCACAATAGCCATCATCATCCTGAATATTATCAACACGATCTGCATTAGCACCAGCATTTCGTACGACAACAGTTGTTGCTGTTGATGAATTGCTACTGTTACTACTTCGTGCTGTTCGATTTTGTTGCTGTTGCTGTATTTGTTGAAGTTGCTGTGATTTATGACATTCGTCACAGAGTGATGTCGAAACGGCTGAAATTTCTTGATGCTGAGAAATATTAATGTAATCATTTAATGTTTCCGTTAAGGATTGCACTTGAGCGAATGCGGCTAATACAATGTCAGATGGCTCCTATTTAACGTTTAAGATGAAGGAAAAAGAGTGGAATTAGTTAAATATCAGAAGGAAAAATGAATAACAATGGTATGTATACAAACTAATTACTACCTTTGGAGCTTCTGGTTGTCCAGCTATGTCAGCTATTGCTGTAAAATGCTCATTGGGCACTCTAAACATATCACAAACAATTTTTTGTTTTTCGACTAATGTGACCCGAATTGATTCATCAAGTCGGCGTAAGCGTTCTATTAATAATAAAAACAAATATGTATATGTAATATATGTCTCAACTTTATATCGTACCCACAGCAAATGTACAAAAATAAAAAAAAGACTTACCATTTGGAGTAAGAACTGGTTCCGCAGTTAAGGCAGGACTAACAGTAACATGTACCTCACTTGGCGCAACCAATGACGATTGTTGTGTTAATGTTCGTGTATTATTTGAATTATTTGAAAAATCACCAGCACGATATTTAACTTTACCCCCTGTTCCATCATCCTCGTATTCATATTTTGCTAAATTATTACCAGCACCAGAACCGCCACCACTATTATGCCCATTCTGTTCATTTTTATTAGTTTCTAAATTATTATTCGATTCATTATCACCAATACCAGCAATGCCAATATTTTCCTTTTCATTTTCCAAGCTATTATTATTATTGATTTGATTAACATTATCGGCTGTGGTGCTAGTTATCGATGAAGATGCAACACCTATTTCTTTTTCCGGCGTACATTCAAGTGTTTCTTTTGTTGATGAATTTGATATAGTTACGGTTGCCGGATCATCGGCGGTTACTTCATGATTTCCTTTTGTTCGAGATTTATATGCTTCAGCAGCATCTGATATGTGCTTAAACCATCTGTAAGTGAATCATATAAAAAAGAAATTAATTAAAGTATATCGAAATATTCTTTATTTTTATGAATTTAAAAAAAATATCAAAATAGCTCCTGAAGCAATACAATAATAACATTGACATTGAATCACAATAGCTCACGTGTTTCTCACACGTGCAATTTTCAATATCAAGTTTAAACTATTATGCGCAAGTGTGTACATTTGTTTTCCATAAAACGGAAATAATAATACTGACATATGATTATTTTAAATGCTATCAAATCACATTTAAACACAATAAATGCATTTTTATGTACTTTATTATTACTGTTTTATTCATTTTTTTTTTTTTTTCAGAATAATATATTTTTTGCAATATTCTTTTTCGATGAAGAAAAAACTACAAGTTCTATATATTTTTTTGAAAATTTGGCAACAACATATTACCAATAATATATAATTATTGCACAACAATAAACCATTCGAATATACCTGTGAACTAATGATGATCTACGACATGGTGTTGGTTCTGTTAAACTACCACGCCGTTCACGTTTATTTTTTTTTTGAGAATTTTTAACCGTTTCCCACACAGCACCATTACAAAAACTTTTTCGACGTACGCCAGGTGTTTCAAATTCTTCCGGTGATAGTAAATTCATATTTTCGTTATTCGTTTATTATTTTTCAATTCAATATTAAACAATTTCACATTCGATATATTCTGTTGCAATTAATTAATCAAATTAAAAAATTAAGTGTCTAGAATTTTATTCAATTTCGTTTTAACATAATTTCAATTTATTGTTTTTAACACGTTGTGACGCTAAATAATTAAATAAGACTAATAACAATAAATACCATATTTAGATGCACGGTTACAAGGACAATGACGAACATATTTGAATTATAAATAAACACGATAAATCTTTTAAATTCTAATAAAATTAAATAAATGTCGGCAGATAAGTAATAATAATAATAATAAAAAGGACGCAACCATCATTAATTATATTGTTCGAGCATTTTAATTTTTTTTTTTTTTTTTTATTATTTTTATTTATTTGTTTCTTCTTAATGTTTAATTTTTATTTTTAAATTTGCTCAGCTCTTTTCATTTTATATGTTATAGAAACAACGCATTTAAAAATCATTTGAATTGAAATTTAATGATAGAAATCTAATAAAATATAAAAGCAAACTATCAAAGTTAAATTCAAACATTGTGTTTACATTGAGCTTAAATAAATAAAAAATCATAAAAAAACGAAGAGAAAATTGTGTGTGTGTGTTCAAAAAGTTATTTGCAGCTAAAGTTAGTACATGTCAAATAAAAAAAAAAACCAAACCAAACCAAACCAAAACAAACAAACAAAACATCACTCATTTTATGTATTCGTAATTACAATTACAATTTAGTGGTCCTTTACAGCAAAAAAAAAATTAACAAAAAGAAAAAAAAATAAGAAGTATAAGAAGTTTTATATGTGTTATTCTTACTTCTTACTTTAATTTGTTAAAATTTGATTCTAAAGGACACCATTTAAAAAATGGTGATGATGATTGAAAAATAAAAATAAAGGAAAACAATCATAATGATTTTTATTATAAAGACGATAAAAAAAAAATTCTAAATCTATAAAATCAGATAGCCAATATTAAAATACAAATAAATTTCAATATTTCTATTTTTTTCTTTTTGTTTTTCAATAAAAATACGGACAACATATACAAGGAAATGTATATAATACCAAAATAAGTATTTTGTCCGTGTATTCTTGCCATTTCAATCTGATGAATTCAAATGAAAATAATAATTTAATTATTTATTCAGCCATCACCTGTCATTTAGAAAAGACACGATGAATATGATAAAAAAAAAAAAAACAAAAAAAAAAAAAAACAAATAATAATACATAATATGAATAATGAAAATAACTAACTATATAATGTTTATAATTGTGTGCATGCTTAATGCATATGCGAGATAAATTATATATTATATATATGGGATCATGTGAACGACATAAAACAATTTATAATTAATGCCATTGGCCTAGATTCCTGTTAACACGAGTTCACCAGACAATTAATCGGAAAGAAAACAAAATTAATGCATTATTTGTATTGTTTATTTTAGACACTTCTATAGTTACTTATTATTTTAATTATAAATATTGCACCAATATTGCGCTTGTAATCATTTGAAATAGCAATAGGTTCGGTGGAGTTATCCATTTTTTTTTATGCTTACAGAAATGTCAAATACAAATAGTTAATTCAATTTTTATTTTTATTTTCTTTTTGGTTTTTTTTTTTTTTGTATTTTAGAATAAGACCGCTCGTGTTAATAAATAAATAAGTTAATTTGTTTCAGTAACTGCTATGCTACATTGACGCTCCTGATACAGTTTTTATTTCGTTCGATTTCGTGAATTCATTTTTTTTTTTTAATGAATGAACGCTTTGTGAATTGACATTGAGCACATTGATTTCTGAATGAAAAAACATGGACGACGATTTGTTTATTGACGAAATCTTCAAACAACCCGCATTGTGGGATAAACAGAACAAATTTTTCAGAAATACAGACTTAAAAAATAAATTGTGGGCTGATATTGAGCAATCCACCAGCGTCTTTTGCCTTTAATATTATGATTAATATTCATTGTAACTGTTGTGTATACGTACATAATTTATTTAATTCAGAAGCAACTGAAAGAATACTTCGAATATTTAAAAGTTTATTTAGCCGAATTTCACTCTCCATTATTATTATTATTATTTAATTGAAAATCTAGTGAAAACACGTGTCATGAGAAAAAAAAATTCATACATTTTTAAAAATTGTGTCATATTGAAAGCAACATTCGCCAAATCGAAAGAAAAAAATAAATCGAAAGAAACAAATGAAATCGGCATAGTCAATGTAGCACAGCAGTAAGGTTTGGACAATAAGAAACCTTTTTCAAGATTGGAAAATTTCAAAAGACATCGTCGAAGTTCGTCTCACAAATCAGCAGAGAAAGAGAGAATCCAATTCTCGGAATTTAAAGAATAAGATAATTAACTTTTTATAAAGGAAAAAAAAACTGTTTACTTTGTACGTAAATTGGTGGTGTTTTGATTGCGAGCAATTGTTTATCAACATTTATAACGACACGCACAATTCTTGTACATTTTTAAATAAAAATACTTCAGAAGCACTACAAAGCACAAACCAAAATACCATACACAAGAAGAACAAATAGCATATTTTTTTTCTTTTTCAGAATTAATCGCCCCGAAGGATAAACACAATAAAATAAATAAGAAATAAAAATGAAAATGACGATAAAACATTATTTTTATTTATTTTACTTTTTTGGCAACGACAAAAAAAAAACGAGTAAAAAATGAAAGAGCATATTTTCGCCACGGAAGATACAAAGCAGAGCATTCAGTGTGGTACGGGGGCACAACAGAGTTTCACTCGTATTTATACATGATGTTAATAAAATTTATGAAAATACTTATAGGTTTAACGAAAACGTTACCAATGGTTTGTAGGTAAATGTTGTTGGTATTCGGCATAACGGTATTATGTAAAATAATTGTTTTTTTTTGTGCGCGCGGTTTAACAATCAAATTGATTAGATTGCTAAAGTTATTTAACATAAGATGAACAATTTTTTTTTTTTTTTTATTTGTTTTTCCAACAGAATATAAAAAGAAATACTGATTATTATATGTTCTCTGAAGCTTAATGTGATGGACTGTAACTTATGTAACAAATGTTCTGAATTACATAATTTTATGATGATGTAATTTCAGTGTATTTAACATTATTTACAATTCAATTCAAATTGTTAACAATAAATTTAATAAAAGAACACCTACACACAAAACGTTTTTATGATTACAAAATAGAGATCTAAAGTTTCGTTTCTAGAAACAAAACGACAAAGCTTTATAGAAAATTCTGTTACAGCTTCTAAACAAAACCAACTTTTAAAATTTATTATAATATGTATTATTTTTCGTCTCCAATTTAATTTGAATGCTAAGCAATCAAGCTGCCAATAGGCTATATGTATACTGTATACGCACGTTTAGGCTAACCCTATGATAAATATAATAATAAATTTAGACTTTGTGCAAACAAATCCAGAAACCAAAAGTTCTATCATAAAATTAAAATTGAAAACTTCAATAATCATCGTTTCTATTTCAATCGTATGAAAATTATATTGGAATTGCCACATTTCTATATTTTCAAAATTATAGTTGAACCAATTATTTATTAAAATGATGTGTTTTTAATTGACTGCTTATTCCAGGTAGTATGCAATTTTATCTTCTGTAGTCAAAGTCTAATTGGTTTAACCAAATCAAAAAGACGGTAGTAAAATAAATATGAGCAGATTTACGATAAAATAATGTAACATCCTCATTATCTTTAATATTTAGCTAATTAACTACTACTTAATTAAAGCAAACAAAAAAAAAACAAAAAAAAATATGGTAAAATCTTCAACGAATAATAATTATTATGAATGAAATTGAATAATACGTACGTACGGACATTTGTCTGGAAAATGACGAATATATATCGCACTAAGTAAGTAGTACTCCATCACATAATTTCCATAATATACTTAGTCGAATTATTTGTATATAAGATAATATATTATAAGATAAATTTCCGTGCACCGTTAAATATGCCATAGAATATTAAATAAACAATTATTTTTCTCGTATTTTTAAAATTATGAATGAAAAATAATAAGAATAAACAGCTTCATTTAATAATTATATAACTCATCCGCTGTATTCTCTATAAATAGATTCTATTTTAATGTTTGATATTGAATTTAATAAAAAAAAAGTACTTATTGAACTTATTTTGTATTAAATTAAAAAAATATTTATTTGCTAATTGACATTTCACAAAAAAAAAAAAGAAGATTTATAACGAAATATTTGTTTATGCACCGAATTTTATTCTATTTTATTTATTCAAATATTAGCACGTCGATTTAACATCTCTTCGATAATGTTAATTAATTGTTAATCGTTTTTATAATTTTGTATATAAATTAGAACTTTGATGAGTTCTTTATTTGTTGATCTGTTCAAAAATTTTATAGTATAAAGAAATTAACGTATTTTAAATTATTGAAATGTGATTGAAGTCTTTTACCAACTTATGTGAATATTTTGCTGATGTAGACAAATAATTTCTTCCAACACAAAAATAATGTTGTTATGAAAATGTTGTTTAATGGAAATTAAAATCTTCAACCCACACCACACCACACTCAATACCCGCAACTATTTCCGTTTAATTAAAAACTACATACATATTTTCAAATTTCATTTTGTATAAACTTCCACTAATACGTCACAAATTCAACATAAATAAATAGTAAATACGAAAAACTAATAAAATATATTCCAATTTAAATTCGATAAATATTCATTGATAATTTCAAAAACAATGTAATCAATCAAATTATTTGGTATTTAGTTAAATGTGATTTGCGTGAAGTGTAATAAATTAACAGTTGGATAAACTTCTTATATACAATTTAATTTAAATAGAAAATTTATTTTGCATTTTGCTTGAATATCATAAAATGATATGCGGGGGGGGGAGGGCAACTCTTTCTTATTGTGAAAGAATTTATTGTACGGTTTTGTTGCTATAAAATCGATGTACATTTTTTAGGAAGCGGACGTAATTTTTTTTTTGCGGAAAATGAGATTTCTTTAGAATAATGTCGGTTCTCTAATAATATTTTCTTAAAAAAATAAAAATATTTGATGCGAAAAGTGGGGGCGACAAAAAGATTTTTTTGTGTGGTGGTTTGTTTGTTGCAAATGAAAATCGTTGCTATGTTTGGATGTTCTTTTATTGTTCTATGTTTTCGATTTTGTTATTGATTGTTTGGTATTGTGACGCATGATATGAATAATCAAAATATTATTACAGTTTATTTGCTGTAGTATATAGTTAAGCAAACAGTACCACATATTTTTCTTGTTAATGGTGTTTTGTTCATTTTACTAATTAAAAGATGGCTTTGTGATGTACGCATTGAAAATTATTATAAAAATTATACAAAATATAATGAAATTATTTTTGAATTGGTAACAAAAAGTGTGCAAACAAATATAATTTCGATAAAGTAACGCTTTAAAGAAAAGAAAAATGCAGAGATATAAAATAAAGTATTTGTTCCTAAAATGTAATAATTACAAAAAAAATGATCTTTATTTTTATTATCTTAATATTGAATTACGGCTTAAATTAAAATTTCATATTATATATCATTTATGCAAGAAAATTTTCTAATTAAAGGCGAAAAATGATATCTGGTTGTAATAATAGGCATTTATACATTTCTAGAAAATGAAAACCATTTGATATTCATATTTATATAAAAAAAAATGAAAGGCTCACAAATTGAACATTATACATATAATTAATAAGCCGCTTTCATTGTAAATTCAATTATAACGAGCAAAAAATTATTTTCAACATTCATTTCGTTACCTTTATTTTTCTTTTTCGAATAAATGAGTTTCTATTTACCGAAAATTTCGCAAAACATTATAATCGTTTTTCTTCTTCTTCTTTTTTTTTTTACTAAAACAATTAAAACGGTATTGTGAATATTACAAATATACATAAATTGGTACCTACGTACTTATTAGTTAAATATATTTCGGTCATTATTATCAAATGTTCTTTAACATAAATTGTTGAAATTTATACCGTGCTATAAAGTGATTTGATTATCTCGAACTATTTAAGATGCTAATAAAACTTATCAGGTAAATACTAAATATGCAATTAAATATACACGCAGCACACAGAATAATATGGGTTAGAAAGCAGAGAAGTAGTTTACAGGTGCTCGTATAGAACTGCAAGCGGCTAGGTATAAAGATTAGGAAGTATAGATGCAAAAGCTTTATGTTTTATCAGATAGAAGTTTATTTGAAAAAGTAAGACAGGGATATATATATGTATATATGGTCAAGTCTCCGATCTGTCACGTTACACTCACACGCATATTTTGGCCAATATCTTGAAAAAAAAAAACATAAAATCCTAATAATTTTCTGATCGCACAATATCCCAAAGGCCTATATTTCGTACATATACAAAGTTTTTTTTGTATCTCTGATGGTTTCGGAGCGATAAGCGTTTAAAAGTGTCTGTGGCGTTAAAAAACTTACGAACTGAGTTTGAAAAGGTTTTAAATTTTTAGGATATTGACCAAAATAAGCGTATGAATGTAATGTTACAGATCGGAAGCCTTGGCCATATATATTTTTTTAACATCAATTATGTGACCAGATCAGATATATCGAGAAATATTAAAAAATATATGATATATTTCTATCCAATAAAATGAATTGAACTGAACACAAGAAATAGAACTCCTTCCTCTCTGTGCATTTATGGTACGATGTAATATTAACTTGAAAGTTTTACGGTTTATCCAGTGTTATGATAATATGGAAATATTATTGGAAAAATAACGAAAATATTTATGAAAAAAAAAGAACGCTTAACTAATTGCATGCATGAACTGTGACCATGATATATATTATATACACAAAAAAAAATTAAAGTTAATAATATTTTTCAATTTCATATCATTTACGCAGTTAATTCAATTTAAAATACGCTTAAAATTTTAGTAAATAAAATGATGAAACAAATTAATATTGAATTTAGATATTATGTTTTGTTTATTTAATTATGTAAATAGATCGAGAGAGAAAGGTAAGGATCAAAATGTAAACAAAAATGTTTAGTACTAAATACAAAGCGAATTTTATTATACTTTGTAGTTTGCAAATGTATAGAACCTGAACCGATGCTTTGTTGTATTACAGGTAAGGTTAATTTGTTTATTTTGTGTACAATGTAGGTACACAAACACATACGCTTGTATTAATAAAGGTTTTGTGTGTGTTTTGTTAAAAATTGATGAGAAGAAAAAATATCAAAGCTAATTAATTAATATCTAATATGAAAATTCCGTTAAATCGTTTTTATTTCGAATTTATTTATTTGAATCATACACAAATTGTGTATCTGAGATTTAAACAGTCAACACATCATCTATGTAAATACTACTCGATTTAAGATCAAAAGATAATCATAAATTTCTATCGAGCATAAAAATATTATCGCTCTTATTGTAGCTTTAATTGTTTAATAGGTTTAAATATCATGCTCACATTTCTCAGGTTTAAAATAGATTTATTTTATTTGCAAATCAGGAAAACTGTTTAGTATTTACAAATCGTATAACTTTCTGATTTGACTTCAATTTAAAATATAATCTACGTATAGTAAGCTTATTTTGTACGAAAATCTACTTTGTTCCATACAACATCATGATCAAAAAAATCCATTTTGAATCAAAAATTGAAAATCGATTGAACTATAGATTCTAGACGGATATACTTAATAGTTTATAAGAAATGTTCAATTAGGATAAATAAAGCAAATCAATAAAGACAAACCTTTCCCTAAATTTTATCATATTGATTATTTTCCTTCAATTTAAATCCAATATCAAAACGATAGATAAAACAGATTCATCAAAGCTTTGGGTTAAAAATCGTTTAATGTCTGTTTAACGAGTCATATCGAAAATATAATAAATCCATTTATAATAAAATAAAGCTGTTTGAAAATAGAATGGAAAATTTAAAAAAAAAATGCTTCTATATGATTTTCTACCTTGTATCGCATATGTGAAATGCTCTCTTGCGTGTAATAAGTACAGCACCTTGATATAATTACTTAATAAAGTTTAGAAAAAATAAATACTTTCAGAAACTTGGAATCACATAAATTTTGCTTAGTTTAAAAGAACATTTGAAAAGTGTCACATTTTATTTTTTTACAGTCTTATCATTTTTATGAGATGACATATGGCCGGAAGCAAAATATGGTATTATCAAAAATCTACAGTTATTAAATGTAGAATTTCATACGATTACAAAACATTCCTTTATTTAAATTTAACTTTGAATATAATATAAGAAGAAGAATTAAATGCGTTAAATGCGCAAACACCGTTCACAGCATATTTTTTTTATTTTTTTTTATATTCAAACTATAGAATTTAAAAGTTTTATTTTAACAACAACAACAACAACAAAACTTTTAACTGCAAAGTATTCATTAAATGCTTTGGTAAACAAGTTCCCATCCATGTGCTCTGTGCATGGATATTTGTATTGTGTTTGACTGATACTGGCTTTTGTAAATATATGCATAACTTTTAGTGTTGATTTTAATTATCTCTCTTTTTACACAGCAGCACAATTTTATTAGACCAATAAAACTTTATTTAAAATATGTCACCATTTTTTTTATGGTTGATAGTAAAATTTTTTCGAAAATAAATCTCAAATATACGAACGAATGCAAAGAAAAACAAAAAAAATTATAGTAAAACAAGTATATTCTAAATAAGACCTAATGTAATTTTGGTTGTGGTTAGCAAATAAAAACACCTGGTATTTGAAATAATAGTTACTTTAAATGATGTTCTTAAAAATGTTCGTAGTATTTGTCGACTCGACCTATTGCGGTAGTTGCATATATTTTTTTTTTTTGCTTTGTCTCATAAAATATTAATTAAAATTATAATGCTAGGACCAATTTAAACAACACAAAGCAGAATTAAATAACATGAGATATAAATTATAAATGATTTGATGGTGCCTTAAAAAGATATATAGGTTAAGTGGAATAACAATTTTTTATAAAAAAAAAAATAAAAAAAAAAGTAGAGATTAAAGATATTATTTTCCATTGTTAAAATGTCAGTTTTGGCCAAATATCTATCGACTTTTATCCAATCATACAAATTTTTATATTTCTCATTTTATTCTAAAAAGGAAACCTTACAACATTTTGTATATTGCGGTTGATTAAACTTAAAAATTAAAACTTACTCATTTTGATTAAATCTCAATTTAATCATTTTTTTTTTTAAATTTCTTTTTTAATTTTTTTATTTAGATTTTTATTTTTTTATATAAACGCTGATGTTTATTAATCTCGAGATGAAAAAAAAAAAAAAATAAATAAATAAAACCATTTTTTAAAAAATTAAAATTATATGGTATTTAATAATGGTTGTGTCGATTTCTTTATCTACAAAAAATATTTAAATCACTGAAACAAACCAGAAACATCGAATGAATTTTAGATTAAAATTAGAAATTCGTACAATAACAAAAAAAAAAAAAGAATAAAATAACCGATTTTAAGTTAATTTTAATTTAACTCAAACCACATACTGTTATCTATATTTTCAAAAACAGTGTTGCCGAAACGACATTCAACGAGACATTAAAAACATTTTGGTTTTACAGTCCTTTTTATTTCTTTTATCCTAATCTCATATTCGTTCATATAAATAATATAAATACGATATATCAATTCAGGCACTGATGAATCTAGCCAAACACTATAAATAAAGCGCGACACACCAAACCAGAAAAACTATAAAATAGAAAACGCGTGCGACGTACTGACGACAAAAATAACGAATCTACCCACTTTTCCATTACAACCGTTTTATCCTTTCATTTAACATTTTGTGTTCTGTTTTTATTTTTATTTTTATTCTCTTCTCTTTTTTCTTTTTCTTTTTTTTTGTTCTTTTCAAAACATATATGAACCGCACCGAAAACCACTGTCATACTTAAATTATTCTAAGTCGATAAGGCGTCTAGGCTATCACCAAATCGCCAGGTTTTTCCAAACGAACAGTGGCAGAAGTTTACAATAAAATAACAACAACAAAAAAAAAGAAAAAAAAAAGATTTCCATCGACACGATAATATTCGAATCGATTTATAAATATAATACGAAAATGTAATATAAAAATTTCATTGAGACGATGGGAAAATTCAAACCGATTTGTACAGAAGTCTGAAGATAACTAATATACGATCTAAACATATAAACTGAATGCTGCGTCGTTTTCCATGAAATGAAATTTTGCTTACAAAAATGGCAAATGGGGACAAAACATATCATATCACATTTTATAATTCTTAAATATATAACTAGCCGCACAAAATACAATTATTATTCTGTTATTATTATTATTGTTACTATTATTACTATTATTTCGTTTAAATATTTATTATGTATTTCGATTGTTGGTAAATTAACAAATATAAAAAGCACACGCGGTTTAAACTTAATATTTATCCAACAATTGTTCTATTCGATTTGTATAGAAAATAGATATGAATTATTAAATGGTTTTACGTTTGCGGGAAGAGGTAATGTAATATAATCTTATACGGTAATGAATTATGTAAATAGTTACCGCCGCCATCGTACGGACTAATAATAATAAACAAAACGGCTCAATTTAAATTTATAAATTTAAATACTTACAACTTCTTTCATTGTTTCTATATTTTGTTGAGCAAATGTAAATGATATCTTTTAAAATTATTAATTTATTAATAAGATTATTGTTATAGAGATTGCTATTAACAAGAGAACATAACATAACATAATGAAAAAATTAAAAAAAATTGGAAAAAAAATAGATTAACGATCAATTAACAATAATAAATTTATTTCAAATTATTTGTAGAAAATAAATAAATTGCAGGAAAAGACCAAACTTGTAATTATAGAAAGAAAACAAATACAGTAAAGCTTTCCTTATCTATTGTCGCACACCACACGTTTTAAGTTTGCGTGAAAATTCCTACGTTTCCGATAATTTGAACACTAGTATGAAACTAATAATTGTACTAATATAATATTTTTTTTTTTTTTTTGTAAGAATCTTTTATTCGGGTGGCCATCGAAAGCAGACTGTAATAAACATATTTTGAATAATAAACGTATAAAACAGAAATGGAAGAATATTTGGAAAAAATTATCATTTAATTTACAGTATTTAGTGGTCATTCTACGGAGGGTTTACTGTATTATAGAGATGTTATTATATTAAAGATATATTGAGAGATTTTCTGTTATGCTGTCACCACATAAAGTGAAATGTAATGCAAAGTATCTAACCTGCGCTACACTGTATGGTAAGTATTTCATATTTGTAGATTTTAATAAATAATTTTAATAATTTCATATTAATATATTTCTGATTAATGGAATTACAAATTTAGCAAACAAAATTGCCCATAAAAAAAGTATGTATTATGAATTAGGCACTTTTACTAGTTATTCTTCTTTTGCTGAACTCTAATAAAATGATAGATAAGTTTAATTATGTAGTTAGAAAAAAGAATAACAAAAACTACAGAAATAAACTTTGATACTTAAATATATTATTGTAGGTAATTATTTTTATGTGTTTTGTCAAATATTTACGTATACAGTAAAGTAGTGTAAGGAGGCAAATTTTAAGAATAAATAGAAAACAAAGATTAGATTCGAATTTCATTTGGCTGTAACTGTAACTGGAACTATATTTTGATGGTGAATTGTATTCACAATGGTGTAAAGGATTTCGAGAGGAAAATTGAAGAGGATATTTGAAAAAATAAAAATAACAATATCGATTTGCTATATAACACTTCTTTTTTTTTTCTTGTATAGTATTTTGTTATAGATTTTGAAGTGCCATCATGTTTATGTCTGTATGGTGGTTAAAGAGTTTTAGGGCAAGGTCGTGAAATTCTTTTTTTTTTCTTTTTCTGTAATTCAGTTTTTTTTTTTTTTTTTGTATATGATTAGATGAGATTTCTTTTGTCGATTTCATGAGGTTAGGTGATGTACGATGTGTGTTCGATTTATTTATTTTTTTCGCACGAATTGTTTGGAATTATGGAAAGAAATTGAGAAAAAGAAAAATATATAAGTTTTCTTTCTATTCTCAAAAACCTGCGCTCGTGAAAAAATATACAAACAGTGATAAATCTTTGTTTATGGCCTGAAAATGGAAAGAAAATATTAGATAAGGACTTTTCGAAATGTTTTCGTTTGTTTTTTTTTTTTAGAAAACCCATAAGAAAACCTCCTTCCAGTTTAATTTTAGTGACGTAAAATTTTCTTTTTGTTGTGGTTTAGTATAAAGGAATGTTCAATTTCGCATATAGGGCCTCACATAATACAGCAGGTACAATTTTGTGGCATTCGTATTTAATTTGAGTGTAAAATGAACTAAAGAGGATATTAAAATAGCTGATATTCAGTACAATCAATACATTGAACCAGAAATTGATGTGCATTCAAGTATAAAATTACTATTTATGGAATTTGAATGAAAAAATTGATATAAATCATATTACATAATGACGCATGTATGTATATAGAAAATGATGATGACAAAGTATGCTTTTTTCTTATATATCAAACCGGCCCCAGCATGACTCGTCTTGTTTACTTATTATCCACGAATAAAAATCACATATCTTAGCATCATCAGTTCATCATAAGAAAGCTAACGATTTATTGTCACCATTTTCATCCTTTGTTTAAGATAATACAAAATTTTCTTTACCAAATATATTTAAAAATAAAAAGATTTATAAAGTATACAAAATATAAAAAAAAATTAAATAAATATTTGCATGCGTACAAAAAAAAATTTCGTTAATTGACGATGATGATGATGAAATAGCAATGCTGTTGGATTATAATGTAAACAAAATAATGCCAGCGCCAGTCAACGGAGATACAACATTTAATTTTGGTTGTTACTTTTGTTGGTTTTCTATAAAGCTTTGATAAGCTTAAGCAAATAATATGTTGTAGGTATTAAATGCTTCATCGATACATCACCTATTTCAATCATTAAAAATTAATCTTTTTTGGATATAAAAAATTTGATCATAAATATTTAAATGCTAGACTATAAAGCCTTATAGCATAAGGTAAACATAAATCTATATTAGATTTTTTTTAGGGTACACTTGCTTTCTTCCAATATTTTTGTCTAGATATTTTTACGTTATACCCACAAGTCGCGCGCTTACATAATAAAAATATACGAGATGTCATATTTATTCATTTTGATATGAGATATTGAATTTGATTAATTACCCGTACATAAGTCGATCGATTTAATGTACAATATAAAATAAACATGGCAAAATACCCTTAGAAACAGACATTTATCGTACATTTTTTTTTTCATTTCTTTCTTCCCTTTCATTATCATTATGTCATTGAATTGCCAATAAACATTCTTCTCAAAGAAATTATTTATAACTTTTCTATGTACCAAAAAGATTTTCATCATCGTCATAATCATCATCATCATCAATATCATCTTGTCAAATAAAGTAGTTCACAAATGTTCAAATAGAATTACAAAGAAACAACTTCCTTAATGGCCTTGAATTGATATTTACATATAGAAAATGTGCATAGCAAAGCTCATGAAGAAAAAAAAAAAAAAGAAAAAATTTGAGAGATTTTCTCAAGACCATTTCACAGAATATGAATAGAAAAAGTAGCTTTTCTAATAATATAATATTTGCAAACACAAGCTACTCAAGAAGAACCAGCCGTCATACTTGAGAAATAAAATCCCAAAAAAAAAGGCTATTTTACTGTTATAGTGTTCGATTTATACGAACTGTTTGTACTGATAGATGGTTGGTTCAATGGTTCTACCGGTACGAGTACTGATGAAATGAAAATTTATTCATGTCTACTGAGATTTGAATTTTTGGTTTGAAACGTAACAATAATAACAATAATAATCGATAGCTGTAACCGTAAGTAAGTACAAATATAAAAAATAAAAAAAACATGAAAAAACTTTTTTCAACAAAATAGAAAAGTATAAGAAATAGAAAAAGGAAAGAAGAAGAAAAATCGCGCGTGCAGCAAATTTGTTGTGAATTGTGGTTATTTTTCTTTCTTCGTTCATTTGATGATAGATTTTTTTTTGTGTCTGTATGTATGTGTGTGTGTGCTTCATTTCATTTAAATTGGATATCTTCGTCACACGACAAAATATTGAATATAATTTATTTAATTCTAACACATGCCATCGACATGTTAAACCAAAACATATTATCCATCGGTCGATGATTTGAAATAAAATAATATCAATTCAATAAAAAGAATAGAGTATGAACTTCAGAAATATGTACAATGTAGGTACATAAACATAATAATAAAGTGGGCATACAGCACAATAAACAGCGCACAAATATTTTATATGAACTTTGTTTTACATATTTTTATGGTTTAACAACTCTATTTCTATAAAATAATATTAAAAATTAATGTTAATTGTTATCGCAAGAAAAAAAAAAATGTTAATTTGACGCATTATTTATTTACTGTGCATATTTTCATTTATTGTAATTCTTTTTTTTTTGTTTTAGATAAATGTAGTGACATTTAAAATAAAAAGAAAACATTAATGTGCAGCAACAGTTCATGGAAAACAAGTGCAAAATAATTTATTTTTTGCCTTTCGTTTTAATAAAAAGTGAATATTTTCAGAATTTCACGATTTGTAGAGTTTTTTGCGATTTTCGATCCAATGTATTAAATATTTGGTGGATTGTATTCCTTGAGGATATTAGGATCAATAACCGACGACGTTATACTTTAAAATGCTTCGGTCTTTTTGTGATCATCATTAGAAATAAGAAATATTCAATATATTAACTCAATTTCTTTTTCTTTTAATAATATAGCAAAAAAAAAATAATGAATATCTTACCAACAGAAATAAAAAATTATTTAAATATTGCACAGTTAGACTAAGGGACAGTACCACCCGCAAAACCAAAAGCCGAAAAACAAATTGGCTCCCACCCAAGACAAAAATGAATATTCCTATTTGAATTTGAATCAAAATCAAGCCACAATAAATTTCATTTAGAAAGAAGTTCTGAGGAAAATATGTAATATTATGGGTTCTACCGTAAGGAAGGTGGCCAGACAAGGTTTAGTTTTTGGCTTGAGGTTTCTCCTACCTCCTTAACTATTTCTGGATCATTGTATACTGATTTCTTCCATTAAATGATTGTGAAATTGTATCGAAATGTCATAAAAAGATTGATAGTATTCGAGTGAAACTATTCAAAATGTCGAAAATAATATAATTGTTTTTTTTTTTTTTTTAATTAAATTATAAATATTCTAAAATGGGCTCTAGTATCGATATTTAAATGGTACATGTAGTTAAAGACTAGATCCACTAATTTTATATAATTGTCGCGCGAATCAAATGTTATTTTTTTTATTTTTCATTTAAAAATGTTTGACTGCTAATTGGCTATCCGCAATTTATTATCATTTATATAAATTCAAATGCATTAAAAAATGTTTTTTGTTTCTAGGTTTTCGAATATTTTAATTTTTTTATATAATCATTAAGTGATAATGAATATTATTAAAGGACATACACTGCTTGCTATTCATAGACACATAACAATAATAATAATAAATGAAAACAAAACAAAACAAAACAAAACATAAACCCAAAGAAAAAAGAAAAAAAAAACCAACCAACAACAAAACTGATACAAAAGCAAATATTCGTCTCTCGATGCGACTATCATGAAATTGGTCCATTTTAAGTTCATTCAAAATAATTCGCATATATTCATTGTCTAGTTACCGTCAATGGAATGAGTAAAACTAAATTAAATATTGTATACGGCAATAATCTTTAGGTTAAATCAAATATGTATAAATGTTGTTCGTTTGTTTTGTCAAACATGAAATTTATATACAGAAATTATAATAATTTAAATTAAATATAGACATATACCGAATGCGATGAGATGATATGACTTGAATATTTGCAAGATAATACACACATTTCCATTTATTTGTTTGTTCGTACTTTTTAATGTATTTAAATTATAATGCTGACTTTATTGTTGCTGTTCGAGGTTAGAAGTTCAAGAACAGGTATTATTATTGCAATATTGCTTGAAATAATGTTTCTGACAACAAACATATATTCATATAAAAAAAAAAACAAAAACAGAAACAAGAATAAATCACATAAGTATAAAACAAATAGAAATCATATAATTTTAGAACAAGAATAACGAATAAGTTAAAATGAAACGAATGAACAAGAAAATATTTAATAATGCAGAATTTTATACTACTTAGAAAACTTGACAATTGCAACCGCATGCATATACGTACCTATATTTTAATAACAGACAATAATTTGTCAATAATCATCTTAAATTACCTGTTTGAATTATGTACAAAAAAAAATTGAACTTGAAGAAGAAGTATAAGTAGTTAGCTTTGTTGAATAATTAAGCATTTTATTTGTTTTCTTTTCTTTTACATATTTTTTTTTGTTTGAAAACATATTTATTGGACAAATTTTACTTCATTTTTGAGAAATTCGGCCAAAACGTTTTTTTTTTTTTGTCTTGGAAGCCAATTTGTTTTTCGGTTTTTGGTTTTTCGGGTGGGATTGCCCCTTTTTTCGACCACGTGTTTTTTTGTTTCGTACAAAAATGAAGTCGTGTACCAATCCATTGGCAGCATGTTTTGTTGCGAATTCGAAATAAAGTAAACTCTCATTTGAAGGGCCTGGGGGAACAACGAAGTAAGCCACAATTAGATTTTACTGACATTTTGACACATAGCTCTTAAACCGCCACTGTTAAAAGTTTTTGATTTTATAGACTCTTGTGGCCAAAGCTTAGATGAACAATTGTCAAGAACAAGAAAAACTTATAGCTATTACGGTTTAAGAGCTATGAGCTAAATTGTCAGTAAAATCTAAATGTGGTTTACTTCGTTGTTCGCCCGGGCCCTTCATTTAATTGTTTTCTCATTTTAACTGCTTATATCACGATTTGAAATATTAGCTAAATTAAATGATGTATTGTTTTACTTCCATCGGCCAAACGAAAATAATCGGTTATCTCTTCTGTAGAGTAAGTGTAAGATTTAACGTAAAACCATGTTCAAAAACCAGAAAAAAAAATCAATACAATTGGTTTCATGTATGAACTATAAAGTTTTTGTGTATTTCTATTATGCCAAGTACTGCCTCACACCAAATTACCTGATATTATCGACAATCTAATGTTCTTATAGTCTCTATATAAAAGATAGTTGAGACAATAGCGTACTCACCATTTCTCAAAACGGTCATGCAACCTCAAAAA
>JAABKK020005488.1:0-114940 GCA_011634745.2 Catotricha subobsoleta
TTGTTCTGGACGTTTCAACAACGGAGCTTTCTGCATCATTAGATTTTTAAAATTTGATATCTCATTTTTCGCGTTTTTATATAAAATTACGGAGGTCAGCGGCACGCGAAAAAATTAAAAATTTGAAAAAATATTTTTCTTAAAATTATTTTTAGACCAAACCTCGACTTTTCGGGGGGTGCCCCCAAAGATTTTTCCTAAATAATTTTTTTCCATACAGCTAAGGGCCACCCTAATATATATACTAGGGGCCGTCGTAAAAAAAATAATCTTGGTCCCTAAAGCGCTCCAAAGTTTTGATGACATGAGTTTTGGAGTAAATACAAGAGAGTCCAAGAGAGTGGGTGTCCTCAGATGAAATGTTCGTTATTTCAAGGGGGTGTCGATTATGCAAACCCACCCCCTCCTGTCTCCCCCTAAAATAAGTTGTATTGAAGAATAGTGATTTACTCCAAAACTCATGTTATCAGAACTTTGAAGCGCTTTAGGGACCTCTAATTTTTTTTTTAATCTTAAATTCTGGAATTAGTTTTCTGGTATAAATTCTATCTTTTTATGATGGGCCCTAATATACCCTTGCGGGTTGCGGGATAAATAGGTAATCAATAATTAATTTATAGATCGATTGTATGAAAACTTTTTCCACTACGAACGTTGTCAGCGCTTATTGCTTAAATTATAAAATTGTTAAAAATTAAATTATGCACGTTTTGTTAAGCTTATAGATCTACATCTAATGCAATATTTGTTTCTAATTATTTCATACTTGTAGGATTTTTGTTTTGCTTTGATGACTCTATTAGATTATTAACAATTTTATAATTTAATTTCAGTTTTAAAAAAACTACTCATCACCATACAAATAGTTGTGAAATTGCAATAAGCGCTGACAGCGTTCTTAGTGGAAAAAGTTTTCATACTGAACGCGCGTTTATAGATATATCAACGGGTAAGCAAGACGGACAATATCAATTTGAATATAAAGAAAAAGACAGACGATGTGCGATCGGTATCTTGGATTTTAGAGATGTCTTTACTATCGCGACTGTAGTATCTAAATACTATAATTGCGACCAAAGACAATAACCATAAACTGTTTAATTAGGACTAATAAATGCTGAATTTACTCTTAAATAAACAAATTTCTTTTACATATTTGACTAACTGACTAAAATTTGGATAACGAAGGTAACCCGCTTAACCAGTTTTAAAGGAACTATATTTATCGTCAAAGAAATCTTTAAAGAATTTAACGAAATTTAAAGATCGGTAAAGAATGTTCAAATATGATTGTCACTTGACTTGAGAGCAAGAACTTAATACATATATATTATATTACATTTTCTGCTAGAAAAATAGTTTTTACGATCAGTTCTTTGCCAGGGATGTTCATTTACACAGTAAAGTTTAAAATCACTCTACACGACATGACATATGTAAACTTAAATACCGTGTAAAGTTAAATAAGATCCAATAGATATTTTTAGATAGTTGTCTAAATACAGTATATAGCTTTGACATAGTATATGTAATATCTGTCTATTGGAGTCCTGTTGTGGATATATCTCTACTGACAGTCTATATAAATAAAGACAGTTTTAAAACAATCTAAGATATAATTCATAGCTTGTCTTTACGGATTCCGAAAGGCAGATTTTATATTAGCGATGCCACGTATCTTTTGCAAGATTTAGTATTCATTCGTTTATTATTTGAGAACGGTTACAAATAATTGAAATTAGACTTGTCAGAAAAATTTGTGACAAAATTTCGAGCAAAAGTACGCTTTAACATTTCTTTTATCTGTTCTTGCTCTCGAGCAGCCAGCTCTCTAAATCAAAGATTCGGTTTGAATAAAATTAAAAAGGTGAAAAATTTGAACCGAATCAGGCCTCGTAATTCTATAACAATTAAAATTTTTGGCTATTATCATGGCCTAGCTCTTAAGGACTAATATATCTCGGAAGCGGGATTTCAATTTTTTTTATATTTTGTTTGGTTTGGAAATAAATAACCAATTCCGGATGGTTCGGCTTAAAACTGACACAATTTTTTAATACCGGAAAAATAAAAAATAAATGTAGAGAGTGTCGTGTAAAGTGGAGGAAAACTTGACACGACATTTTACACCAATTTGACACGATACAAATTGACATGAACATCCCTGAATTTCAATAAAATTTGCAATTAAACTGTGTAAGTGTGTAATACACATAAAAATCAGAAAATAATGTTTTTATTTCGATGTATTACATACAGAATCTTTCCATTGCAAATTTAAATGTCATCGCAACAAGCATAACAAACATTTTTTTTTTATTTACATAGAGATTATTCATGAAATTTGCGATGGAGCAGAATATCCTTCAAATACCATAAATGAATTAATCCAGAATTTTTTTAAAAAAACTTATTTTGAATTATCTCTGCCAACTCTAGTTACGACAGCATTTAAGTATTACGCGAAATTACCTGTAGTATGATGGGTGTAGATGCGTACTGATACATACGTTTGTTCGAAAAATTATACAATATCTGAACGTAATAAATCGGCAGAAATGTTGACAAATGAAATAATAAGAAAATAAACATAAATAAGTTAGGTTATAAACGAACCATTTGAGCGCTTTTAGCACGTATTTTCTTTTTTAATAAAAAAAACACATGCTTTTATTTATTAAAGTACATTGAACTGATTTATTTGCCTTTATCGTAAATAGACAATAATTAAAATATCGAATTAAATTCGAATGATAAAATCTAATATCTATGGGCAAGTTTATAATTAAAAATATATTGAGAAAAGATTTATTATTAATTTTCCAACGGTAAACCATACACCAAAAATGACTACGAAAACATTAAGCTGCTTGTATAAAGAACATGCTTCAGATTTAACTGAATCTATAAAACAAGCAGAAAATAGTCTATTTGATGTTATCATAACGCCAATAGCAAATCCAATTTTTTATCGTGAATTTAAAGATCCACAAGTTGCAAATCGACATACATCTTTTGGTAGATCTGATTTAATATTAAAACCATCTGACTGGTTGAATAAAATAGTTGTGAAACTCAGTGATTATATTGACTGTGATTCAGATAATCAAAATGTACGAAAACATAGCGAATCAACACTTTTACAGGAAATGCTATATGCATCGCATTTGGCTCATAACGGTTTTATGCTTATTCGCATAAAAGGAACAAAAACAACAAATTTAGCAAAACAAATAGCCGATAATATTAAAGGTTAGTAGCTAAAAAATATTCTAATCGTCATATTTGCTAGACTTAAATAACATTTTTTTTTTAGGCACCATGTTGATTGAAATTCCTATGGTAGATCCAAAAGTATTGGTTAAAAGCTATCGATCAGACTGGAATTTGGACGATGATAACGGGGAAGATACATGGCGTTGGTGGAATAGCTTTCGAGCATATGCAGACTATAATCCCAAAATTAAGGTTTACCAATTAATTTTTTTTTATATGACTGGAAAACTAATATGTGCATTAATTTTTAGGTTGCATTGGAACTATCAGCAGATTTACCATCAAAAAATGAATTACTTCGATGGTTAGGTATAAAATGGTTCCTATTGCTACGTAGAATTCATTGATTAAATACATTGACTTTAAAATTTTACTTAAATTTAGAAGAAAAAAAAATCAATGTGATCAAATCTGGGGCGAATCATGAACGGTGTCGAGTGCCAAATTGATCGACACGCATTTCATGATTCAGTGTGTCGACTTCTCAATGAAAAATAAGTATAGGCTCGACACTCGACACTGTTCATGATTTGTCTCCTGGTTCACTGAATAACAATAATCTCTTTCGTGTTGTCACTGTATTTTTGGGTAGACAAAACAAAAGATAAGATAATAATAATAAGAGATAATTGTTATTAAACGAACTAGCTTGATCATGTCAGAAATGATTTTTTAGGTGAACCAGTTGAAACAATAATTATTCCAACACATATTTTTATTCGAAACTCAAAAAACTATCCAGTATTATCGAAAGCACATCAAACCGTTGTTCTGCAATTTTTAAAACTGCGCATTAATTTTGCTATTAAATCAAATAATGAAGAGGACTCGAGTTTACGAAATTATGTTGAGTATCTTCAGCATCTAGTATCAGAAAGTAATAGTATCGTGGATCCGATGATAGGGTAATTTTTCATACATAAGTTGCTTTTACTAATATATTTTTTTATACCATAAACAAATATGTCATTACAGATATGATGATTTATTGGAAATTCCACTTCAGCCTCTTTATGATAATTTAGATTGCTACACATATGAAGTATTCGAAAAGGATCCCATCAAGTACATTTATTATCAAAATGCTATTGAAAGAGCACTAATTGATAAAATTGATGAACAACAAATAGCAACAAAAACGGTAAACGAGTAAAATCTACTTTTTTTTCTTATTTTTTGAATTTGAAGTTATTTGTCTCAAAGCTGAAAACAATTATAATTCTTTAATTTCTTGAAAATACTACTAGGCTCTTATTATGGTAGTTGGAGCTGGTCGCGGGCCACTTGTCCGTTCCGCAATCAATGCTTCTGTTAATACGAAACGAAAAGTAAAGATTTTGGTTATTGAAAAGAATCCAAATGCAATTATAACTTTGTATGCATTGAAGGAAGAATTATGGCCAGACAAAGGTACAATATTCATAATTCTAAACATTTCATTTGATTGAATTGTATCAAACATTTTTTCATTCGTATATTTCTAGATGTGACAATAATATCAACAGATATGCGCGACTTCAAGCCCTCTGAGAAAGTAGATATACTTGTATCTGAATTATTAGGATCATTCAGTGACAATGAGCTATCACCAGAATGTTTAGATGGTGCACAAAAACATTTAAAAGAAGATGGCATCAGCATTCCATGCAAATCAACGTCATATATTAATCCAGTGATGACTCCAAAACTTTTAAATGTTGTACGAGAAGTAAGACCACATTCTCACCGCCAAAAAGAATCAACATATGCATCTCAAGCAGAAAGTACATATGTTGTTTATTTCAAAAATGCATATCATATTGCCGATCCGCAACCACTTTTTACATTTGTACATCCCAACAATAGTAAATTAATTGATAATTCACGATACGAAATACTAAAATTTGAAGTCGAACAGGATTGTGTTTTAAATGGATTTGCTGGTTATTTTGACACAGTGTTATATAAAGATATAAAATTAAGTATTCATCCGGAAACGCACACAAAGGGTTTATCATCGTGGTTTTCTATGTTTTTTCCGATTTCAGAACCGCAACAATTAAAAGCTGGTGAAACAATTCAGCTACATTTCTGGAGATGCATTTCATATAATAAAGTTTGGTATGAATGGAGCACCAGTGCACCAATAATATCGCACATCCACAATTTTAAAGGATGGGCGTGTCCAATTTTTAAGTGACAACTTATTTAATTTATTTCTCATTTAATTTAATTTTTGATGAGTCAGAAAAGAAAATTTGAAATTCAAAAAGTTTTCTGAAATTTTTAATTTTGTATATGAACGAATTGTTTAATAAAATCTTTTTAATTAAGACAATATTTTTTTACTTTTCCTGGTCTTCGTAATAAACTTTATAGTTTTTTAAATACATATATGCATTTCCAATGATGATGGGGCTCGGAGAATGATGAGCGAGGATTTTAAAATACAACAAATTACCAGAAACTAATACCAGAGTGCAAAAACAAATCTTAATGAATAATAAATTTTTTTCAAAATACCCGCGTCATTGTCTTTATTTTTTAATAGCCATTCATATAGATTTTTTATCTATATTATTTATTTATTATTGATCTTTATTAATGTGTTCAGCGTACGTCTCTCCTACCTACTGTATGCTGCCACGATGGCCAAATACAATAATGATTGCCTTCGTGGTAGGTAAACATACATTTTTCTGGGAACCACTGAAAACCAATCTCTCCCTAGAAAAGAGACAGAAAGAAAATACTAACATATTAATTTTATTTATTTTTTCTTAATGTAAACTATTAAATAAAATATTAATAACTTATTGGTGATCCTTAATAACACTACAAATTTCGTTATACGCATGTGTGTCTGCGATCGTTAAGGATAAATACAATATTTCCAATATTGTCACGTGTGTATCTGTGGCCAATCCATTAACCCAAATGTGTTTGCATCCGTTATTCCCAATATTATTTATTATTATTTCAATATTGTCGCATGTGGGTTTGCGACCGTGACCGATATATTTATTTATTACTATAATTATAAATTATAAAATAAATTTAAATTCAAGGCTTCTCGCTGGTGATTTAATAAATAAACCTTGAAGATCTTACTTAGAAACACTTACCGACAATGATTGTCGAATAGAATCTGTTAACTCAATATAGAATCGCGATCCGCTATAATAATTTTATACTTTATCACGTTTCCATCCTAGTAGTACTGACCAGTAAATTACCATTCTTTCTGGTTTGATTATTATTAATTTTAATAGACTATTTTATATATTCCGGTTTTAAATCGCTTAAAGAACGATAAATAAGCGTAGAGAACGATTTCAAAAAGTTAGTTCTTGTGTTGACCGTGAATGGATTTCATATATTTTTGGGTAGCACTGTTTGCATTGTTTAAGGTACTGCTACAGTGACCATCGTATACGACGTAAACGAACGTAACTATAGTCAAATTCATACGGGATTGATTTATTTACACCAAATGCAGCATCGTAACCACGGTGAAAATCGATTACTGAACGATTTTGACTATGGTTACGATCGTTTACGTCGTATACGATGGTCATTGTAGCAGTACCTTTACCAAAACAAGGAATGGTGCGCCACCCATTTTGAATATTTTGTTAAACGTGTTGAATCTGTTAACTGAAACTCTACTAAAAAATCAGTCTATTGAAAAGAGTAAGGCCAAACGATTTCTATGTTTATGTTAACGAATGTCTAAATTAAGAATATATCTAAGGCGGTTATCCCACATTAGTTCGTATCGTCTAACTTATGTTCTAACCGTGACAATAGATATGAGGGAGAGTGATATGGTCGCTGTTGCATCTAACTCACACTTATACCTATTATCACGGTTAGAACATAAGTTAGACGATACGAACTAATGTGGGATAACCGCCTAATACAAGAATTGAAAACAACTTCAATTCTATTTAGATCCTTTAATGTTCCATGTATACCACAGCGCACAGCTATTATATAATACATAACGATAATTGTCGATTATTTACAAAATAACACCTTTTACTAATATTATTTATACAAAAATGCGCGCAATTTTTTTTTACTTTGGTGATCGGTAAACCGCAATCCGTTCTTAATCGGTAGGCCGTAGACATGACACTCAAATGACAAACAACTAAACTGTCATAATAATAATATCATAGAAGCAACGAATGCATAAACTTCGTTGAACAAATAAGGAATACCTAAATATTCATAATTCAAACAATATTAATAGTAATAAGAACAGTTTTATATAAAATAATAATTGTTTATTTAAGTAATGGGTACAAGAGATGTTTTTTCAAAAGTACTACCAAATATTAAGTTAGCAACAAGGTTTGATGCAGATGGTAAAGAAATTCAGGTCAGTTCAGTGTTATCACAACTTTCGTCATTACATTTTCATTATTTTCTTCTATTTGGTTTTTGATTTAATTAAAATCGTTTTCACATTTACGTACATGTTACAAAGAATATTAAAAATAAAATAAAAACCATAAATGTATAATATCTTAAAAATACAATTGATGTGAATTTTAGGTTGAACGTCGAGAAGATGAAGAGCAAAATACAAAAGAACAAGAAATATTTGATATTTTAGTTGCAGCTGGATACTTTCGAGCACGTATTAAAGGTCTATCTGCATTTGATAAAATTGTGGGTGGCATGACATGGTGTATTGTAGCTTGCGATTATGATGTCGATGTTGACTTATTATTTCATGAAAATTTAACTATTGGTCAAAAAATGTAAATTTTTACTATCTATTATTCGTTTATATATAATAAATAATATGTATTGCATATTTTGTCAATAATTTTAATTCAATTATTGGGATATAGTGCGCTAACAGAGAAAATTGTTGCGGTTTTACCAAAAATGAAGTGTCCATATCTTATCGAACCACATCAAATACAAGGATTGGATTTTATTAATGTTTTTCCAGTAATACAATGGCTGGTTAAACGATCGGTAAGTTGAATATTTTATATTAGGTACTATTCGTGTCTTCAAATAATCAAATTCTGAAATTTTTGATTTGTTAAAGTCGAGTTTTCTTCAGTATTTTTTTTTTCTTACTAATAAATTTATTTTTTCTTTAATATTTAGGTTGAAAATCGTGCGGAGAGAGCTGAAAAATTAAAAGCTTTTGCTGTGGGTCAATTTCATAATCACTTTTCACTGAAATCAGATAGAGATGTTAAAGATAAATATATCAATGCTACTGATTGTATTAAAGAAATTCAAGTATGAAAATATTGTTTAAAACATTTTTCTTTTTTCTTTTCACTTCCATAATTCATTTGTTTCTATATTGACGATATATGAAGGACATTTATAGACCTAGAAGAAAGTATAAACGAAAAGATGTTGGTCCGGATGATGAAAAAACGCGAGTACGCATTACATTACTGGAATATGGTAACAAGGGTACTGCAAATGCGATGACTGTTTCAAATCTGAAGACATCAAATATAAATGCGAAGTCAGTGGTAGATGATGCTGATGTTGTTGTTGAAGATGATGATGATGCCATTACAAATGAGGTGCCCCATTGTGGTTTTTTTTTTCTTTTTATTTTAAAAAGTATTTCATCAAAAATTTGTTTAATTTTTTAATTGATAATCAATTTAATAATTTGATCGATGTTAACGCAAACAATTTAATTTCTCTTACATATTTTGATTTTGTATATATACTTATTATTTGCATGCATTTTTTTTTTTTTTTGTTTTGTTCTTGTTATTATGATTTTTGTGGGTTTTCAAAAATATTTTTTGCAGATTGATGTTGACCAGCTTCTCAAAAATCTTTACGTTGCTAACGAGGTAATGTAATAATAGCGCTGCTGTAGTTTATATTTAATAATTATAAATATTGTAAATTTTAGGCATTTTTTTTTTTTTTGAATTAATTAATTGAAAGTAATTTCTTATCTATTTTGTAAATATTAACAAAGCACAACGAAAAATAATGTTTTTGTTTTAAAATAATTGTATGAATACATTCGTAGGATTATTTTTCTTTTTATTGCGCTTTGTGTTTTTTTACGAATTTTTCCTTGTTGTACAAATGATATTATTCATCACACATTTTAATGAATAAAAATTAACAGAGTCATGAAATAATTATGTTTCAGGATGACAATAGCATAGAATTAACTGAAACGGATAAGAAAACGATTTCAAAACATTTTTGTGAATTAAAAAATGAAATGTCAATTGATACAAAACGATTATCAGAACAAAGTCAAATAAAAACATTGTTGGCCACTAAAGTTGCATTAGAGAAGAAATTACAGAAGATTCAAGATGATAATCGCAATTTGGAAAGAAGTTTAATTGATGAGAAGCATTTGATTGACAAATTGATGATCGAAAGTAAAGCAATTAAAGCTGATATTAAAAAATTAGATGTAATTCAAGTTAAAGATGACGATAAAGGGTTACGTATTATATGAATTAATATTTATGATTTCTTGCGTCAGTTTGATAATTTTTAAACATTTTATTTACAGAATTTTGGAAAAAATTCAATATCTAGTGGTTAAAAATGAGGAATTGAGACAACAAGAAACTAAATTTAAGGAACAATGTCGACAGGAATTAGCTACATTACAACAAGATATTAAGTGAGTATAAACAATTTTTTTTTTTTAAATTATTTTTAATTTATTCAGAAAATTAGAGGACAAGCATATTTTTACTCTAAGTTTAGTATGTATTTTAAAGTTCAGTCAACCCCTTATATTTTTAGGTTACTACACAAAAATTTCGCACTAAAGAGCAAATATACTCTCAATAATTATTAATCGATTACTTAAATTCTTTCAGAGAATCGGAATTACCAACACCTGAAGAAGAATTACATGAAACACAAGATAATTTAGAAAAAGAAAAAGAACGTTTACAAGTAATACGTTTAAAATTAGCAAAAAAGAATCGTTCAATTGTTTCAATTGAACGTCAACTTGATAATATACCAGATCGTACCGAATTATCACAATATCAAAGACGATTTTTGGAATTATATAATCAAGGTAAGATCGATTTTATTGTTATTATCGAAGGTATCAGATAAGAATTACTAGAATCACTATATTGTTGTTTTTGTCTATACATATTTCAAGAGCGTTGCTCAAGTTTTAATTCTAAATATTTTCTACCATTGCTATGTTAGTTAGTGCCAAACATCGTGAAACCAAACAATTTTACACGCTCTACAATACATTGGACGACACCAAACAATATATAACTAAAGAATTATCATTATTGAATTCAATTTATGAAAATTATGCAGAGTAAGATATTACTTATATCATTAAGGCATATGAAATAAAATTAATAAATTTAATAATAATTAAATTTTGTTATCTTTTAGTGGTATGGCCAACATTCATTCAAAAGAGCAATTTGTCGAACAGTTTGCAACTATTGTTGATGGTGTGCGTCAAACAAAAACGAAAGTTCGAAATAAATGTGATGATGAAAAGGCAAAACGAGATGGTTTAAATGCGCAACTATTGAGTTTGGTCGAACAACAACGGAAATATGCGGCTGCAATTAAACAATTTACAAAAGACTGTGAAAGAAATGAGGAATTAATGCTTCAGCTGAAATCATTGCAATAATAAACTTAAGTTATAATTAATATTACAAATATATAAATCATAAATGGAATTGATTATAAATAAATAATTCGATTCTAGTATGCATGCCTTAGATTTTAGATTATTTAGCCCAAGTGACCATTTTAGATATCAATATCGATAGTAGTTCTTAATCACATTGTCATTTCATTGAAATATATTGAGATTTTGATAAGGGGAACATTATTACACATAATCTCTTATGTTCTTTTCAATGGATTTTGATTAGAGTTTAAAGGTCTAAACCATTACTCTATAATGTTTGAGATATTTTATGTTACTACTTAATATAAACAGAAAAAAAGGTCCATTTTCAACTCATGTCACATTCATGATTATGAGAATATTCATATTGAAATGGAGTAAACAAAACATGCTTATAATCAAAAATATCGTGCAAAAATTATTGTATACAAAAACTATCTCCTAGAAATTTAAAAAAAAAAACAGTAATATATAAACTATTAGAAATAAATTCAAAAGAGAATAATAAAATATTACGAATTTATTGCTGGGTAATTAAATGGTAAATAAAATTATAATATCGTATTTTATTTTATAAGCGAAAAAACAAAGAATTATATAAGGCTAAGTGTATTTAACTGGAACTGACTAACTGGATAGCAGACTTTAGAATACTTAATGCCATTTTATCAATTATGGCTTAAATTTCAGTGAACTTAAAATATAGTTTAAATCGTCAAAATAGAAATTTTAAACTGATAGCGTAGTATCTTCAACTGCATTCATTAAGGTAATATTCATAAATAGCAAAAATTTTAATTTAGTTTAATAAAATTATTTATTTATATAAAATCAATGAAACATTGATTTGGTTCGACATCAATTTTATAGTTTAATAATTATTATAATGTTTAAGGCGATACAATGAAACTTCTTTGCTTTGATTTCCGATTGCTAAGTATCCGCTTTGTGGTGAAAATTGTAAAACAGTTGGTTTACCGAGATTTCCTTGAATACCTGGAAAATTACTGAATACTGTTCCACTTGGAAAATGAACTAATTTAACAGCATCTTTAACATATTTTGAAGAAATTGCTAATAATTCTGATGTATGATTGAATTTTGTTGTTGAAATGGCTGTTGTTAAATTTAGAATTGTCTTGGCTGGTGTTGGTGTTTTATTTTTGAGAACATCATCATAATTATAGATGTTAACAGCGCCTTGTTCACTTGCGGCAGCGAATAATTTACCATTTGGACTTATTGAAACATTTGAACCATTTATACAACCTTCATCAACGAAACGATGAATAAATCGTTGTTGGCGTAAATCAAATATATTCACTTCTGAATCAGTGCTGTGGGAGAATAGAAGTGTTGAATCGATGGAAAATGCTATCGATGTTGCAACATGCTCTTGTTTCAATGTACATATTAGCTCCTTAGAGCTAGAATGTAATAAATGAATTTCACCAAAACGACCAATAACAGCAATAAATTTACCACATGGTGATATTTCAAATTCATGTAATTTTGTTATGATTTTTGGCAAAAATACGCGTTGTGTTTGTCCTCCCATTAAATCATATGTATAAAAATATTTATTCGATCCACCAAAAATAGCTTCCGTTCCGTCTTTGTTCAAACGACAGCTGCGTATTGGATAATTTTCAAAAGCCAAACTATGTAATTTATCATTCTTTTTACCATCAATTGAATATATTGTAGCAACACCCTGGCTTCCAGTCACCAGACCTACACTAGACGCTGGATGAAATTCAATGCCTGTTATTCCAGGACCTTCACCATATGTAGCACGATTTAAATCCTTCATTCGTTTGAAATTGAGTATTCCGCGTGGTAAAGTTTTGCTTGAAGGATGTGCCAAATGACCAACGCTTTGTAATATTTCATCATCAGAATCTTCTTTTATTTTACGATTCAAATCAGCCCAAGCTGGTGTTCCCAAAATTCTTTGAAATTTACTTTCCAATTGCCTTTTATAGGTTTCCTTCTTTTTTATTTCCTTTGCTTTCGTTTCAGTATTCGTGATGATTTCTTCGCCTTCATCGTCGGAATCAATCCAGGCCGGCTTACGATTTTTCTGTGATTTTTTCTTACGTTTTTTTGGAACACCCTCCGCAGCTATCTGCAAATTTTCCAATAATTTATCCTTGTTGCCAAATACAATTTCCGTTAACCGTTCTTCTTTTTCTTTCAATTGTTTCATTTGCTGTTTACGCGCTAGTTTTTCCTGTTTCAACTTATCATTGTGGCTTGAAGTTCTCTGATCGTCACTTTCTTCTTCATTCGTTTTTGTTTCGGTTTTTATTGTTTGTAATTTTTCTTGTTGTTCTTCTTTTTCCTTTTCTTCTTTTAGAATTTCATCTAATAAATCAACGTGGTCACTAAATTCTGATTCGGATTCAGTCATGATAATAAAAACAATAAAAATCACAATATCAGGAAAAAAATTAAAACCATGAACTAAGTACAACAACAGTTTGACATTTAAAATATCATGACACACGTGCTAATTCAATGCGTCAATACGTATTTTTTCTATGGAGTAAAGATAGTTACGATTTCATTAATATAAAAAAATTGTCTGGGATATTTCTCTTTTAGGTGGAATTCCAAATATTCAAAAATTAGTCGTTAAAATTAAAAGTAACACTCCAAAATATAGGAAAAAGTATGAAATTAATTTAAAGATTAAACTGAAACAAAGTTATGGGTAAATTAAAATCAGAAAAACCAAATAAAAACTGAAATCTAAAGAAATACATTTATTGTGGTTCTTTATTTGTAGAGCTCTGTTTTTGTGGATAATTAAATATTTCTAACATCCACATCAAGTTATAATCCATAGACATAATGCATAAAATATAGCGACTTTTGATTCACATATATCTTTATATAGTCCTTATATCATTGATCACTATATCAACTATCTGCAGTTTCATTGGCTTATGTTTAAGCAATTACATCACTTAACTCATATGTAGAATATTTTTGTAAGAAATTGATGATATTTATTGCACAGAGTTTTAGTAGATTATCGAAAATTATAAATAATTAAAAAAGAAACAAAAAAAACTAAGTCTGAAATTGGTTTTATATTATTCATAGTAAAAGTTTTTTGCTATATACATATTAACAATCAATCAATTCATAAGTACAGGAAAAAAATAAAATATTTAGAATATTTTAGTTTATTTAACTTAATTTAATCGAAATTTAAAAAAATAAAATGAATCGTTTAAACTTCTGCATTCATTTCAAATGAAATTGAATAATTCAGCCAATTCGTATAGTTGTAAAATTTGCAGGCATGCTTACATCCTTTGAACTGAAATAGAAAGTAAAGAAGATTCGATTAAAATAATGTAAAACAGATATATTTATTTATGAAAACTGATAAAACTGGGAATTTGACTTTAAAAGAATTAAAAAATAAATAGATACTTACACAGGTATGATTAGTGCACATGCTCTTGACAGTATCCTTCGTTTCATTATGTAAAAATTGACAAAAGTCCCAGCACATTAAGCAATGCATTTTTTCATTACAATCGTTTATTCGAACCACAATATTATCGAAATTGTATAAATATTTCTCAATACAATTTGCTCTACATCGAACCACTAGTTCAGGTACTGGATAATCTTTATCAATAACTCGTCCATCCACTCTTGATACTATTAATATACTCATGACAATAATCACTAAGAACAGTTTTATTATTAATGAGATTTGTAACTCTTTTAATTGTGTCATAGTTATTATTATGCTATTATGTTATTAATTGATTATTATTTAAAATTATAGTCGTCGGATAGTCTATTTAATATATATTTAATAATAACTGATCACTGGTAATACGTTAAATAATCGAATGATACTCAAAAATATATTCAAATCGATTTTATTTCGTGTACGCTGTTTTAAATAGAAATAATGATTGAATTGTTAAACATTTTAGAGTAAACATTTAGTTGGTGAGTTATGAATGAAACTGAAATATATTATGTGTATGCATTTGTATATGTTAGGTACATTTTATGCATTTTCTCACTCATTTCAGGTATTATCCAATAACAGGTAAATGAGATGAAAATATTCAAAATATATTTCTTGTATATTCGCACTTATATATAAATATAAACCACATTTACTAATATTTTTTTATTGTCTTCTTTTATAATTATCTATGAATATAGTTCGCACTTTTTTCAATTTGTATTGTTTTAGAGATTAAATAGGTAATAAATTATTATTTATTTTAAACTGTATAAGACTATAATGTACCTCTACGTTTAAATGTACCTCTTCAATACCTGAAGTGGTTGAAGACAAAGGCGGGTATTTATGGAGACTCCCATTTCTTAAAATATTTAAAAAAAAAAAAAAAAAAAGAAGACAAATCGTATAACAAAAGGTTGTGTTTTACATTTTGATATAAATTTTATTTAAATTAATATTGACAGAAAAGAACTGTAGGAAAAGAGGTAGATTTTCTTTTGATAATATGCATATTTTTCGAAGATCAAAGGTAATTACAATGATCTAAGGTCAGGCCGACAACAAAAAACCTAATCTCGATCATGATTTGTGAATCGTTTTTAGATCATCGATCAGAATGAAAAAAAATAGATTTGATCTTTGTTGTTGAGAAAATGATATATACATCCGATCAATTATTATCAATCAGAACGGTTTGATCAGATCGTGCGATCTGTATACCTTCCAGTGTTAGCAAATTTATATGTGCACTGTGCAATAAGTATGTTTTAACGCGCACTTAAAGTCGATTTAAATTTTTGAAACGTTTATACGCTCCAATGTAAAGCGACTTTAAATGTAACACAACTTTAAAACAATGAGGTGTTTATGCGCGCCTCATGTGTTTAACTACAAAATCGTAAAATTTCTTATTATAAAAATCATTTAATAATTTATTAATATTAATAACAGTCAATCTTATTATTATTATTGGTAAGAAATTATAAAATTAAACATAAACATAAAGTTTTGGAAAAAAAAATCTACATGAAAATGTCAAATGAATATATTTAAAGTTGCTTTAAATATAAAGTGGGCAAATTTATAATTTTAATCACATCATTTTAAAGTCGGTTTAAATTCATAAAAATGTTCATGCTTTCGGTAAATTGTGACTGAACTTTGAATATAGCAGTTAATCTAATGACAAAAGTAAAAGCAAAAAATTGAAAAAAAAAAATAAACCACCGGATATACAAGTCAAACAACGTTATTTTTCTTCCTAGTTTACTAATGAAATTTTTGTAATATTCTATTTAATAGTAGGTGGTATATGCGACATTGGTAAATAAACATAAATATCCTGTCTGTTAGACATTAGTGATCGAAACCAAAATGCACCCAATTTAATAAAACTAAATGGAAAATCTTTTATTGTAGGATAATAAAAGGTTCGAACCCACATTTAAGTATTAAATTATGGTAAATTCCTTTATGTAACATCCTACGATGCCTTTATTTTATATTCTTTAATGCGACTTAATCTGTCTATTCACAATTTATTTAATGGTAATAACAGGGCTTGTAAACCAATATTATTTTAAATTACGAGATTAAAAAATTTCTGCAGCTTCAATGAATTGCTATAATTTCAGTATAGATATTGTTTGAAAGATAAAATTGTTCTTATAAATATTTCCAGAGCCTGTGAAACTATATGCATACAAAAAATTTGGATTGACTTATGAAACCAAATTATCAAAAAGAGAAACTCTTATAGTTCTATCCTCTATAATTCTTATAGTTAGTCATAATCAAAATGTTTCGAATGGATAATTTCACGGTTTCTAACATATCGTTCAGAATATTTTTATCATCTAAAATGAACCTAGGACAGAAATATATACCGAAACCGAACTTCCTAAAAATTAACGGTTTGTACGCACTGGCGATAAACTAATACTAGCTTGAGTGCATGTAAATTTTTAAATACATATTATGTCGGTAAGTACTTACGTCCTTATGTATTTGCACATTATTTACATTATAAATAAACTTTAATTTTATCACTTTTCTGTATTATAATTCCATCGGGTTCCATAAAATTTAAGACCACACGATAGTTAGCATGCAGAAAACAGAACACGTATTAATTAATCGCAGGTAAACAATTATGGATTAGTTGAATACAATATTTGATGTCAGAAAAATGAAAAGAATCTCAAAATATAAAAAAAAGATTAATGCAAAAAATAAAATCACATCTTTCTTCTCATTATTTTTAGTTTTCATATTATAAATAAAATTGGTTACGACGAAAAAAAAAAAATTTTAAAATAATGTTAAAGCTAGTACAAAAAATCACACAAAATATTTAAAAATACATCACCGAAATTAAACCAACTAACTTCATTGCATGCACATAACGATTATGACAATTACCTTTTCTTTTTACGTATAATTTTAGTTTATGTTTTGGTTTTTGATAATGCCGCAGCCAAAACAGAGTATCGTGATTTAAATTTTTCTAATTTAAAGGCTTTCGAACATTATTTTAACATTAAAAAGTATTCTAAACTATTTATTAAAAGTTTTCAAATTGATTTTGAGAAACACTTTCGCATATTTTAATATACATTAAGAAGAAATTATTAAATTACCAGTTTGGTTTGAGGTTATGTCATTGTGATTTATGTTTTGTTATTTGTTTATTATTTGTTTATAAAGTTTTAATGGCAACAAGTGCTATTACAAGAAAGTAAAAATATCAAAATTTATATCGGTAAGTAATAAAAACATTTATTTCACTTTGAAAACAAACATAAATTAAGTCGTAGTTTTTGTTTACAAATTCGTATTTTTTTTTTCGTTCTAACAAATAACCCATTGGAAGTAACGAAATTCTTTATATAATGCATAAACCGGTTTGTTTACTTCAGGAAATTGTCAGAATGAAATGATAAAGCATTACATACATAATATATTTAAATGTATAGTACGAACAACCTTCAAAAATCCCTTATTTATTATTCCATAAACTAGCAGTTCAATTGGATAAGTAGTTTTCTTCTTTTTTTTTTATGATAAAAAATCAATTCAACGAAATTAATTTTTTCAAATTCAGGTAGGAAATTTCCAAATTTTTTGAACACAATTTACATTCTTTATTGTTGAAAGCTATTTTCGATTTCTATTTGAATTCTATTTGAATTCTATTTATATATTGTGTCGACTGAATGCAAAGTGTTCATAGATAGAGTTTACTAGCATGTTTAGATAGCTATAGATACATTCTGATAAAATGATTTGAATCCCATTTCTCATGTATGTATGATGTTAATCGCATTTTCAATTAAGACCACATCAAACTTACTAATGCTAGCGAAGGGTTAACAGAATTGGATTAAGGCTAAACTGATAAATAATTTTTATTTTTAGTCGTCAAACCAGAGTGAATTTAAATATCAATTAAATGCAAATTTAACATCTTTGACAATCAAAAAAAATGTTCATCAATTTAGTAAAATCCATTGCGAAGCGGCATCATACATACTATCATATCTTTGTGGAAGGGTTTGTAATACTACACATTTTTGAACACATTACCAACATAATTTTGAAGATGATGGCTAACCCTCCCAACAATTGTGAAGATATGATAGTCATTACTATCATATAATTGTATGTGTGATACCGTTATAATATAGAATATCTCCCGGTATTGTTGCTAGCATCAGAGTTTATAACATACAGACTTTTTACCTGTATTTCATTTAATTTGTGCTAAAGGTTTTATAAACGGTTACGGTTAAAGATAATATAAGCACACATTAGACTGTGTACGGTTCGAAACATACATAGCAATATTATAACCATTTGTTTCAATTTTAAACGCAATTCACCAAGAAAACATCAAAAATAAAATTACAATAAATTTAATTAAAAAAAAAATAATCTTATTTATTTAAAATCTATATAAATTCAATATAAAATATTCAAAAACTGTACATATAAAATCAATATTTACAGAATTTTTCTATCGCTTTTTTTTAAAAAAAATTAAAATGAAAAATGAAAAATATACTTAATCAATATTAAATTGAATTCATTTTTATTTTTTTTTTTCAAAAAAAAAACATTTAACTTGTTTTTAGGTTTTAAATAATTTAATTGAGTTTTTTTTTGTTCTTTTTTCATTTTTTCTTTAAAACTAATCCTAGTGAATCGAAATAATGTAGATGTTTTGCTTTTTAAAAAAGAAAATTGATTTCAAACAAAGTAAATATTATGATAAATTTGAGATTTTATCTCTGATGAAATATTATTTGATCGATAACAGAGCTTTTGATTCGATATATTGCAATCTTAGAATAAGAAAGATAGTTTTTTTTTTATTATTAAATTTTCAATATTTTGATTGGAAATTGAATACAATCGAATTTCGTACCGAATCTTTTCAAAACTGAAAAATCTACATTCTTTGATAAAAACTACTTAAAACATTTCTAATACTAGTTAAATATTTTGTAACAAACAATTAAATATTAGCGGTTTACAAATAGTTTCAAAATGAATGAATACAAATATAAGTTAAATTAACTAGATCTATTTTTTTTAATCAATTATGATATTCCATTATTAAATTTCATGGCATTCGGCTCAAATTAAATTAATTTTAGAATTGAATAAAAAAAAATCCTCCAATTTATCACTAATATTACTTTGCATAAATATACATTCAATTATTTTGCCATTTAAAATATTTTGTATTATTCTACTTTTCTACATAATTGGTTTTTTATTCATGTTTTTTCCTTCTTTCTTTCTTTCTTTCTTTCTTTCATTCATTTTTTTTTTTTTTTTGAATGGGGAAATGGTAAATGGAATTCTAATGAAAATGATTTGTGTGATGCATAAAATAATTTATATGATATGAATGCAGTGCAAAAATAACAATAATAGGTAAATGATTTAAAGAAACAAAAAATAAAAAGAAAAATAAAAAAAATAAAAATAAAAATAAAAAAATCATAATTGTGGTTTTTTCTTTTTGGAAATTAATTAATAACACTAAGACTGTGGCATTTTCGACCATTCATTCGATTTACGAATGAGTTATTTGAGGTGTTTGATTCTTACTACAAAAAAAAATTGTTTTGTTTAATTATAGCTTTTCCATTTTCTATTATGTTTCTTGGTTTATGTATTTTGTAATTGTTTTTGCTCTTTTTTTCTTTCTTTTTTTTTTTTTTTTAAATAAATTTCTTTTCTATATTTTATTGCTAAAATTGGTATAAGTTCATTTTTTTTTAAAAAAAAAAAAAGTGCAACTAAATAATTTCTACGCCCCTGTAGCTGTTGATGATGGTCCCTTGGGTCGTATCATCATCGTTGCTTTTTTCAATGTATAATCCCATCCACGCCAACGGAACCATACAATACCTTGTCGGGCTGTTAAATCTTGTGGATCGTGTAAGTAAAGGCCATTTAACCCTCGACCACATGACTTCCACCACCAGCCGCCCTATTAAATAAATATTAAATATCCATATAAATTAAATCCGTAAAAAAATAAAACATCATTATTAATTTTTTGATGGCATCACAATGTGTAATTAGACTGGTGCGAAAAACAAAAAAAAACGAAAATCAATAGGCCATTTTGTATTCGATCTGGTTCATCTTGGGCTTATTCTCTTTGTAGTTAAGCCCTGTAAATTTACTTAGTATATTACAAAGCTCTTACTAAACAACTTCAACGACTTATTGGCCCCAAAGCAAAACCACTACTACAATGGTCCCCTGGGAATTTGTGGAAACTAAAGTGAACCAAAAAAAAAAATATACCAAAATTTTTTTTTTCTTCATTCGCATGTTATGTCACCTAGTCCCTATTAATGTTCCATTTTTTTTTCGTTTTTCGCACCAGCCTAATATGTATGTGATGTGTACTTACCTTCAACATACTTGCACAATTTAATGAACTTCTATCATTATCTCGATTATATGTTGAGAATGGACTATTATTGGAACCATACCAAGGATCATTAAGTGAATCTCCAGCATTTCCTTCATAACCATCAATTTCTAATTTATAATAGTCGGCTTCTGAGTGAATTTTAAAATGCGAGTATTGAGCATAACTTGAAACAAAAAATAAATATTTTAGTTAATGTCATATCCTCTATTAAATTATAAATTCACAAAAAAAAAAAAAAAAATACCGTTTATTTCCTTCAAAGTCTTCCAGCTCAACTCTCAATGCGTAATCTTCATTGTTTGTTAACATATAAATGTTTTCATTACCGAGCCAAAATTCTTTTGATGGATCACCAAAACCATTTTTATAATCAGCCCAATCTCGATTGAAATTTTCCCGTGGTTCACCAAAATCATCACGTCTTTGAATAACCTGTACATTTAATAAAACATCCTTTTAATATTTTATCTTCGGTTCAATTTTGTTTGTTTTTTTTTTTTTTCTGCTGATATCTTATTCAATATAAAATTTCGGAACGATATTTAGCCTATAATTAGGCAATTTGTACACAACCAAACTATTAATAATGTTGACGCTCTCATAATAGGAAATCGAAACAATATTGCAAACAATTTAAATAAATATTATTCACTTATTTGTGGATAATTAATTTGTATTTTATGCACAAACGGGCATAATATTTAAATTTTATAACGATTATGAATTTACAAAATTAACAAAAACCGAGAGAAAAATTAGGCACACAATAAAAATAAATATCGTTGGCACTTCATAATCACCATTGCTTACATAACATCCGACAACGCAAGATAAGGGAAAAAGGTCACAAAATCTAAATATTTTTTATATGCAGTTTCTTTGACGAGAAGAAATGTGTAACAAAAAAATAATTTGCAAAAAAAGAAGAAAAAAAAAAAACAAATGTATAAAAACTGTGCTTCATATTTTTCGTTATAAATTTTCAACGGATCAATGAACAATTTTATAAATATACATTTATGTATAAACTTTATTCATTTATAAAAATATGTTGTTTTATGTATTTTGATGGTTATACTATTTTAAATTTATAAGTATATGTACTTATTTTTGCTGCATTTAAGTAACTATGAGAATTTTTTTATGCGTACGCATTTGATAATGTTGATTTTATATATCGCTTTTATTTGCAAGTTGTTATGTTTTAATACCTTTCTATATAACTAACTATAATTTATAAGCAGTGTTGCGTTGCGTTATCATTGATGTTAAAACCAATATACATATACATATTATTATTTATTGATATTATGAATATTGTACGTTTGTGTTCATTCCGATTCGCATATTTATAGTATTAGATTTAAACCGTCTGCTGTGCAATGAGGTGTGTGCGGGTACAATGCTTTTTATTCATTTTAATTTATTATTGAAATTGTTTAGAAGTGGGTAACTTTAAATGCGTCGATTTAATTTTTAATGTCATTTATGGAAGATTAAGAATCAATGGATTTACTGACTTTTCTTCTTTTTTTTTAAGCATGAGATTAATGTGCCATGAAATTTATGTCTCCAGATGGCCATTCAAATAAAGTTTCCGAGCTAAGCTGCCGTATTAGGTCGTCATGTTGCAAAGCTTTTCATTGTCGCGAATCTACCGTTAGAATTCTAGGTATTTTAGTGAATTCACCAAAAGAACTGGAATGATAAAATCGAACACTTCCTGGCACCAAACCTTTTAACTAGTAATATTAACCAATCGTTTAGTAAAATTAATCCATCGATGATATTTTATTTTAACTCATGTGTGATTAATTGTTACTATTTGCAAGCTTTGACGCCAAAATGACCACATTAGTGATTAATTTTACTATTCCTTGTCCAATAAAGCTTCGACGAAAATTTTGAACTAATTTACACAAATTTAACACAGTTTATTTCAAGACGTTCAATTAAGCAAAAACTGTAGTATTAAGTAATAAATAACAATACTTTCTTTTCATAAACATCGTTTGCGAAATTGAAAAGCAAACATAAAGTCAATCGAAAGGTAATATCGTTTCAATTTAAAATTTATTTTGATCATTATTGACTGTCGGTCGATATAATCGAAAATAAATAAACAGGAAAATTATTATGAATCATATTACGATTATGACCATTTTTATTGCCGATTAGATTAAAGTTATTGTTTTGAAAATTCATTAAAACTATAAATTTCTCGTTCATGATTTTTCTCGTCGTTACAATCGTCGTTTGGTGCTTTGAGTTCCTATTATATTCTATAAGGAAATACTATGAATGCAATAATATTAAAATATTTGGTTTATTGAGAACACAACGAAAGTGACATATTTTATACTGCCAAAGCGGTAAAAAGGTATCAATAAACAATTAAAATAATTGAACGGAAATCTCTAAGTGCGATTATGTATTTATATTTATATTATATTTTTTTTGTATCATTTGCAATACTTCGACATTTTATTTCCTTTTCTTTAATTTTGTTTATAAAATTAATAATTATAATACATAAATTTTATATTTTTTATGTTTCTACTTACCGTCCAACCGCCATCAGCAATTTCCTGTTCGCAAAATACTTTCAGAAACCAATATGTTGTGCCACGAATTTGTAAATAATAAACACCTGAATGCCGCATTCCAGCATTTTGTAAATCAATGCATGAATAACCCTAAAAAATGAAAACAAATAAATATTTATTTTATTTAGTTATTTTCAATTATCTGTGTGTTGGCGTTACAGCAATATATTTTTTTTTCTCAATAAATTTTGCGGTTACGCATTAAGTTATGCATAAATTTATGTTAATTTGAATATATTTGGTCATTTTTTTTTTTTAAGATTAAAGGTTTTTATTAAAAACTTGCTTATCGTAGCAATGACCGATTTCATGTGCAAATCTTAGATTAAAATGGAATTTCTTGGTCAGTTCAGTTACTTTGTAGATAGAGTTTCTTATTGTATTTCTTTTTTTTTCTTTATTTCATTTACCTTTTTTAATTATTTCTCGAGTGGTATAGTTTCTTTGATAACTGTTTTATCTAATAGCGGTATCACACTGGACAAGATAAATAGTTTTCTGGCTAATTTTACTACATATTTAAAAAAGTGACAGAGCTATAATATCCCTTTCTTTTTAATTTTTTTTTGGTGAAATTTTCTAGTTACCGCGTCCAGGGTGATTCAGCTATAAATCTATTTCAAATTATATGCGATTTTTTACGGAATTGTCTTAAGCAAAGAACACACTAGAAAGTTTATTGTAGAAATGGACAAGTGACAAGTCCTGTTTAGCGAGCTTCACTATTTTTATACTATTTTTATTGTTGCCTGTCACAATTTTATTGATAAGTGACAATAAAATAGGCAAACTAAACATTTATTGAATTAAATATGTATATCATAACTCATAAGGGAGAAAATAAACAAGCGAATTTAATATTATAGCCAAAATTAAATCGTTGAATCAAGGAACTATCTTCAAAATATTATTGTTAAATAAGGTCGATTGTCGCAATAATATTGGACAATAAATTTGGCAGTGTGTTCTCAGCTTTGAGTTAAAGATATAAAAGTACATAATATTATATTATTGTCATATAAAACTGTGTCTCTTATTTTTAAAATAATATTTTAAATATTTTTTCCCCGTTTTTTATACATCGCTATGCATAATTCAAAATTAGGGGGTATAAATGAAAAATTCAAAATCAATCGATGGCTTATTATGCACAATTGGTGCTTGGTTACCATCGTAGATGAGGTTTGATGGAATAACCTCTGGAAATATTTTGCACAAAGTCCTATCCATCAAGGCAGCCCCCCCTCCTAAAATATTTGTCGAAATAAGTGTGTGTTTTCAACTTTATAAATAGTATGTGTTATCAAAGAAAATAAAAATAATCAAAAAATGTCAATTTCATAATGCATCAAATTATTAAAATACTTGTTAAATATATTGACCTTTTTTTTTAAAATTCATTTGAAAGAAAGTTTAAATAATGTAAAAGTCAGTATATTATCGTTCATTATTATTATTATTATTATTATTATTATAGTTATAGTTGTGGTACATCAAGTGCCTAATAGAATAATACCAACATGTACGTATAATAATAATAATAATAACGTGTTTTCATCCATTTTTCCGTTCATCATATAACTTAATTGTTGGGCGGCATGGCATATAATGTTTAATTGCCAAAACATAATTATATAGAACGTTTAATGATTAATTTTGGTTTATGGTCTTTAAACAAGAAAAGTGCCCAAAATTTCATGTCTCTACATAAAGAATTATAATTATTATTGTTTATTACTTTACATTTTACATGTTTATTTATGAGTTATGGTGGTTTGTTGTGACCGCGCGAGTTAGAGACGTTGATTAAATCATTACAATGTTGTTGTTTTTTTTATAAGAAAAGAAACTATAAAAGTCTCACAAGATGATATTTTACACTTTTACATAAACTTTAAATTTTTTTTTTTTTTCTTGGTTTTTGGTTTTTAGCTTTTGGCTTTTTTTTTTTTTTTGCATCAATACAATTAAGTGCGTACATAATTTTATAATATTATTATTAATAAAAAAAAATGTCATTTTCTTTTTCTTTAAAACATTTTAGTTTTGATTTAATGTACATCAGGTGTTCGTAATCGTAAAATGTATATAATCATTTTTTATGCTTTTGTCAATCAATATTAATGGAAATATTTTGGCTATTTTTCATTTTTAAAAATCGTAAATAAATTCAACATTTGTCGTAGTTGTTTAGCTTTAAATTTTACCAAGAAAAAAAGAACGATATTTCAAAATAGTATAACTACGAACTTCGTAGTAAACTACGAGTGCCCAATATATTATTTGAAAGCTATTGACTTAAACTATCTGTATAATAAAACGGATACACAATTATTTATAATGGCCGCGAGATAGAATGCTTCAAACACGGTCAAATATTACGATTCTCACAACTTCGAAGACCTACAGCACATCGAAGAATCCATTTATTTTCAAAATACTTTCAACATGTTAATCAGGACACCAAATGCAACTAAAAAATGATGGTAGAAGGTATGAGAAAAAATTCGATCTACCCTATTATATAGTATAACTGATATGCTTCCAAAATGATATATTATTATATATACCTTGTGAGGTATATGAAGTCTTATCTTACAACGTATATTTTGGAGAAAGAAAAACGTATGCTTTAGAAAGTATACACTTTTTTCAAAAACTTCCTCTCAAGATATACTTTTTCTTATATCTAAATTTACCACTACGACATCGATTGAATATGAATATGAGTAAACATTTTTCCATTTGTAAGGAGCAAAAGAGTTGATCTACTTGTAAGTATTTCACTACTTGTCAAATTATCAACTAAACTTTAATATTCTCTTTGCATCAATCTCTTCGACCAGCGCCTTATCATATAATTGTGTATATCAACTGAATTTTATTTTCAAAAGTAGGTTAATTAATTTAATACGCTGGTGTATTGCACACATACATCACTGTAAATATCTAGTTAAATGTTAAAATATTAATGTTATTAATATAACTGGGACGTACACGTGTATATGCACAAATAATTGACTATTAATTTAATTATATGTATTTCTATTTTGTTATATAGTAATAATGTTCAACTAAATAATTTACGCCGTACATAATGTGCCTTTTAGATCACTACCTGATTGATAAATTTTGTATGCAGTCAAATAATAACTAAAATTATGCAACATTAATTACAACGATTATTATTTAATTACAATTTTAGTTTGCATTAAATTTAAATTCAATATGAATTCAAATAGAAAATATTAAGTTTTATAGTTTAATAATGAAAAAATAAAAAAAAAAATAATAATGTCCATTTAATATTTAATATCCATCATATGAAATTTAACGTTGATTTATCTTTTAATACGTGTAAACATTTTATTTCACACATATTTCTGTACCGTATGTGATGAGTTCTTTTAAAAAAATGAATTTTTGAAATCTGTTTATTATTTTCGTTATAATAAAAGTACTTCATATGCCTAAAGTTTTCTGTTGATCTACTAATTTATTTATTTATTTATTTATTTTGTTATTCGATTCGAGTTCAAATGTCAGTTAATAGAATTACGGTGAAGAAAAAAAGGCAATTATTATTGAATTGGGCACTCGTGACAGCATTCGCAGTAAGTGGGAGGAAGTACACTGAATACAATTAATAATGATCAAAAATAAATAAATAAAGAATGAAATTATGCCAATATCTCTATTCGATATCGATTTTAAATTAAAACTTTAACGTATTCTTAGTGAAAAATGTAAACAAAATAATGTCTGTTGCTTATAGACACTTAACTTTGTAATATATTTCAACATCAACATATATAATTAACTTGACCAAACTGTAGCATAATAGCTTTTCATATATAAAGATATTTTACGCTTACACAACGTTTATGCTTGTATTTGATATGCATGTTCTTTTGTTCATTTTATAACCTTTAAAAAAAAAAATAGAAAAAAACTAGAGCTTGTGCGATATTCGAAATTCAATTGCTGTTTCAAAAATCAATATTAAGTTAGTAAAAGAAAAATTAATTATTGCTGCAATTGATTTGTGCACAATGCATTATAAATTTTAATGAATTTTAACAATTGTAAAAACGCATATTGATAAATTTATGCTGAGGTTAGATTTTTATTTTGCATGTTTTAACCCTTTCGCACGGGAATTAATTTGGACAGTCGCTCGGGATTATAATTAAATTTTATCATATATTTCGTATTTGCAAAATATCTTTTACATTAAAGAGAAAAAATATAATTTAAAACACTAGGTCGATATTTCAATTTGTGTGTGTTCAAATTTCGCGCTAAAATTACATTAATAATGTACGCTGGCGCTCGAATCGATTAAGAAACTGTTGCTTATTTTTATTGTAATTGCTTATTTTTTGAAATTCTTAGTAGTTAAACTGGGAATATTTTATTGTGATGATTACTTCGTTTTCTTTTTTAAATTCAATGAGACTTTTTTTTAAATTTATTTTGAAAATGTTAATTACTAAGTATAATAATACAATAAAATCTTGTGAGTTTCTATATAAATAAAGGATACAGCGGGATAAAGCTTAAATATTGTTTTTTTGAAGGTTAAAAGAGAGCAAATGTTGATAAAAATAAATTTACATAAAACTACACATTTTTTTTATTTTATTATTATTATTATTATTTTTTTTCTTTTAATATACAATAATATTTTGTAATACGTTTTGTTATAAAAACCATCTTCTGAAACTGATTACAACATTTCTATGCATCGCGATATGCATATAATTTTGTTATTACTGTAACGCAAATATTTCAAAATGTTTTATTAAACTAAATTCCTGAATTACCGTACCTCAACTGTCATTAAATTGATTGTATACCTTAAACTTTTTGCTGCTTACATAAAATTCTTATTTTAACAAAAAAAATTATTAGATTTTTTTTTTATTACATTATGATACCGAACAGTAAACGTTCCATTTATGTAATTTGGTACGTAAATCTATTTGACTTAAAAACTGAAAAAAAAAAACAAAATATACCTCTGTCAAAAGTCAAATATAATAGTAATGAGACTAGGTAAATAGCGTAATGGCAGCATGATCGCTGTAAGCATAAATAACATCATTAATTCCATAATGATAAAGCAAAAAAGAATCGTAGATTTCGTGCTACACAACACAAATACAGAATGCAGTCGCTTTTGTTTTTAAATATTTACATAACTTATCAATAATAATAATCAATAACTTTGGAATTACATATAATTTGTATTTGTATTGTTATTTCATTACCATTCAGGAAGTCACTTATTAGTTTTAACAGAATATACGAATTACTATACTGATGAAGTTCAAAACATTGTTTGCATTAAGCAAGCTTAATTTAATATTTTCTTTTTGTGATGGTTTTCTTTCTTATTAATTTTATCTAATCTAAAATTATTTCTAAATAAAAATGTATTAACTCTTGTTATGAATTTAAAATAATCTCTGAAACCAGAAAATATCAAAATGCAGTGTTAACCTATTTACGATTAGAAATTTCGAAATAAATTTTTATTTTTAAATGACTAAAGATGAGTTTAAATTAAAATATGTTAATTCAATTACACTAAAAACTTATCTTACTGCCATAATTAACAATAATTTTAAGTAACTTAAAAATTTAATAAATTAACACGATGTTAATTATGATCGCGATTGGTGTTATGACAATATGAACATTATTAGTTTTTGTTTGTTTGTTTGTTTTTTTTTGTGCTTTTCTTTAAAGTTATCGTTTTCACACTATTCTCAAAGTACGCATCAATCATATGGCGATATAATAATTAATATATCTTTGCCTATTCATAATATTTAATAGATATTGATACCAATATTGGCATAATAAGTCAATACTTATAATTTTATTAATACATAATTAAAATTGAAGAAAAAAAAAAGTAAGTAAATACATAAACAACAAACAGGTCTACCAAAAAGTTTAACATTTCTCACAATATAATAGTGGTTCGTATGGTAATTTGATATTTTGATTGATTGTTATATATGTAGTATAAATATTTATATACATCGCTGTTATCTGTACGTAAAATATCTTATTTTTGTATAACATTAAAATTGACTTGATTCACAAAATGGCAAAAACAGAAACAACAATAATTATAAATGGACTAAATGCGAATCATATAAATGGTTCGTTTGTATATTGATTTACCATGATATTTTGTTCATTTTTTATTTATTTTTTTTATTATTATTATGTACTCGTATTATTTCAATAATATTTATATTTTCTATGTAATGTAAACCTGTAGGTATAATAAATATAGTAATACACACACCGATTGTACATCGTTACAATATTTGTATTAACTCTTATATTGAAAGCGTATTAATATAAATTATAACTGTTTTTAAATTCGGATTCATATACGTAGTTAAGTGGTATGTATATATTACGATACATTATGATATTCTATAGTTACGTATAAGTACGGTTGCTGTAATATGCGTCAATTTCACTTTATTGCATTTTCTTTTAATGTTTAATTTATATTCTATGTTTTTTTTTCTTTTTTATATATATAAATATATGGAACATTATGATATTATTTTATGCTATATACAATTATTGTATAATATATTTATTAAATTATTTATTAATGAATTCGCAAAAGACAAGTGTTACTTTTATCTTTTATTAAATATCTGCTATACAATATTATATATTTTTAAATGTTGGTATATTTAAGCTAACCAGATTGCTTATCCGTTGAACAAATTTTTTTTTATTTTTTTTTTTTGTAATTTATACATATTATGAATTTGATTATGTAAAAACTTGATCTATGTATGTCAGTTTTTAATATTCTTAGGTGGTCGAATTAATGGTATTACATTTGTGACATGAGAACATGATAAGTAAAATATGTTAAGTGCGTATTGTTATCATTTAAATTTAAGTACCTAGTTAGATAACAGTTAAAAGTAAAAAAAAAAAAAAAATAATACAAGCTTATATTTTATTGAAACATACCTTAACATCTTTAAAGCTTAGAATATCAGTGGTGAATGTGGAATTAACAACGGAAGGTTTATTCTTGACACTTGGAAATATAATTCCACCTTTTCTCGATACCGGTTTTGCGGTAGTTGCATTAATATTTGGTGGAAAGGTATTATATTGAATGGTACTTGTGGCACTTGGTCCTGTTGTTGATATAGTTGTTGATGATGTTGGTGGATATGTAGTTGTTGGTATTGGTGGCTCTGTGAAATCTTCAACAATGGAGTATCTGAAATGAAATTGTATTTATTTAAATATTAAACGGTTAACATTTATTTAAAAAAACACCTTTAAATAGAATATAAAGCGAATCAAAAATTTTACCTATTAGGATCGTATTCAACAAGTCGATCAATAGTTGGATCCATAAGTAATTCAGCCGGAACTGGTCGTTGTGCTAAAACGGCAACATCATCTTCTTGTTTTTTCAGTCGTTTTTCAACAATATCCAAATTATTAATGATTAAATTAGTCTTTGTTTTTAAATCATGATGAATTTCACCAATGGCTCGTTCTTGACGTTGTGTTTGTGTTAATAATTCATCACTTTTTGGCACCAGATCATCTACAGAGGTTTTTGTTCCAACAACAACATCCCATACCTCATCCATTTTTTCCGAAACGGTCATAATTGGTTTCATTTGTTTCACCAACGCATCAATTTTACTTGATTTAATTATTGGTGCGGGCGTTGTTGTTGAATTATGTGTAAAATCTTCGTGGTGGTCAACAACGGCTTCATGAATATCACCAATCATTCTCAGCACACGACCAATATTTTCAGAAACGATGTTTATATGAAATTGTAATTTTTTATCCATACCTTCAGTAGTTGATCTTAGGTCACCCAACTCATTTGATACGTGACTTATGACTTCGGCATTCATTGCTTTTGTTATTTCCAAAACATTCATACTGATTGGTTTCTTTTCACTTGCCTCGGCATTAATATCATCAACTGGCAAAAAATTATTATCGATTTGACTTTTTAATCCTTCCAATTTTGTGTCAATGTCACTAACTTTCTGATCTAATGAAACTAATCTTGAATCTAATACGTTTGACGTAATTTTAAATTTTCCCGTTGTTGTACCATCTTCATTTGTTTCAATTGAAATTTTATTATCTAAATTTCTTAATTTTGATATAACGGAATCTGTTTTATGAATATTATCAGCAACTCTGTTATCCAATTGTTCAACTCGCCTCATTAAATGTTCAACAGCTTTGTCTAAATTATCGATTCGTTGAAGTTTTCCTTCTAATGTCGACACAACTACCTCAAATACATTTAACAATTGTTGTTCTCTGAAATCAAAAAAAAAAAAACGAAAAACAAAAATTAATATTTTAATCATTTCTACTATATGTATATATTATTCTATAATGAATAAATTTTTGTTCCAAACTGATTTTGTGTGGAAACATTATTAAGAGAAAGAAAAATATACAACGAATTTCTTTACACTGCCAATTGTTCAATTACATACCAAAATTAATTCAATTACAATAAGAGCAAGTTTTGTTGGAAAAGGTTAACATAAATATATTCGAAATCGAGAGGTAGGTGAATGAACTTTGGTTATTACATAAATGATGTTGACACGTAATTTATCGTTATCGTATTTTCAATAAACAAATTAAAAACCGCAGTTTTGATTTGGTGTTCTTTTTTATGTGGTTTAGTTTTTTCTTCGTGTTCGTTTCGATAGGTAACATAAAACTGTTTATATATTGATTTTAGTCGATATGGTAATATTATCTTTTTTGAAAGCTACTGATAATTGGTTCTTCTTTTAAAACGGAAAATATTTTTAATATCTATCATCAGAATATTGTTTAGAATTTAAAAAGTTCAAGAATTAGTTTGTTTCTATTTAAAACTGATTTCAAAAGAAAAAATTAAACATTAAATAAATATAATTTAGGTGAAAAAAGTATTCTTACATTTACTTTCTCTTTATTAATTATTTTTTTGTCACTTTTTATTTGCTTATTTTTTTTTTTTTTTGAATAATTGAATTTAAATAAATCAATATTAAGTAATACGAAAAATAATTAAGTTTGTTTACCAATTACTTTCGGTTTTACATTTAAAAAAATCAATGAACATTTTACTTCTAGTTGAGGACTATTTTTTATTCCAATGCACTAAGCAAGAAGAGGCTAAAAGATGCTAAACATGAAGTACATCATAAATTAAAAAAAATATAAGAACTTGAAATATTTTTTGTACTTAATTCAAATACTGTTTAAATAAATTTGTTTAAACAAATATGAAAAAAATCATCTCGAATAATGTTAATGTTATAATTGAGAAATCGCTATAGTTTTTTTTTCGTTTTTATCGTTTTTTTTTGTTTTTTAATGCAAAACTTGATTTTACCAATTTGTTTGACTTCTTTTTTTTAGTTTACAATATATATCAAATGATAGCTCGTGATTGTAATTAGTATTAAACATTTTTCAAAATGATTTAATTTTTTCTCGTAAGCTAGGTCATTTAAGTCATGTTATGTCTGAATCATGAGATGTCTTATGATTATCAAATAACATTAAGCAATTGTAGGGCATTTTTCTTGCTGTTTTATAAGACACAATTATTAATATGTAATTTCTATATGATACTCAACAAATTTTTTTTTGATAAAATTTTCACGTCCGCTTCAATATAAATCTGAATTTAGTTTGCATTGAGTCTAAAATTCTAAATCATGCTGTGCATGTTTACATGTTTTATCGATTAAGAGATAGATTCATCTAATTTGTTTTACATTCAAATTAAACACACTTTTATAAGTGAGCCGGTAAAAAAAAAATTATGAACAGCACATTTATTATAATGAGAAATGTGAATATTTGTTAATTTTATGAATGAATTCGATTTCAATTTTATTAGAGATTCGATCAGATTTTATTTAAACGCACACAATCAAAGTATTTCTCATTTCCTTAAGGAACATCTTATATATTTCGCATATAAAAAAAGATATCTATATAAATTTCTTGTGTTGGCGCAAATTTTAAACGATTTATATAAAAGAACTAAATTTCCAATTACTCATATGAAATAAAACACCGTTAAAAATTAATAATAATAAATATTTACAATAATATTTTATAATTTTCTAAACTGGATTCGTACCCTGGTTGATACAGGAAAATAAAATAACATACATAACATAACTTAACGTTTTATTGTAATCGCCGCGCAACAAACCAAATATGGAACATTTTCTTGAACATTTATGAAATAATATTCATAATTTCATATCTAAAGTGGATTTATTCCATAAAATTATTTATTACTTACGGAGTTTCTTAATAAATATCAAATTATTTAATTGGACTTGATTTAAAATATATATAAATATAAATATTAAAAAAAAATAATAATAATAAAATCCAATCAAACAAACAAAACATAGAAATATGGTATTATTCCAACTTAAACAACTCGTATAAGAAAAAAATATCTTTAAATTTGTGTTTAACTGATTAACTCAGTAAAAATTTCTATAATATTTGTTGTTGATTTTATAATTGTGATATGAATTCCATTTAGAGTAAAAAAAAAAAGAAAAAATATATGTAAGATCACTATTTCCTAAACATATTTTATAATTTTTTTTTTTTTTTTTATAATAAAACTTGATGGAAAATATTTGTTCTTATAGCAGAAACCACACCATAATATATATTATTTGCTATTTTTGATTCTAAAGTTAATTAAAAACGAATTTGAGATTCATTTCATAGAAAAAGGGAAGCACAATATTTTAGAAAAGCTCAATAAAGATAAAACTTTGTTAATTTAAAATTTAACGTTGCATTACCATAATTTTACCACCAAAATGCAAAATAACCTTCGAAAAGCCTTCGTAAATGAACTCTGAATATTATATAATAAAAAGCCAACCAGGAAAAGCATTATTATCAAATTCATTAATTGATAATATTTTACTATAATTAATTTTGTATTGTTCATTGTTACCTTAATGGAAGTCTAGAGGTTTGAGTCCTAATCATCGTGTTATTCGTGTATTCGTGTATTCGTGTGTATAAGTTTGTTATGATTTTGTATTTTTGATCATATGTCAGTGTTGAAAAGCAGCGTATAAAAGAAACAGGGAAAAAAATGTTAATAAATTTAGCATATTAAGCAAACATTATTAATAATAGGAGAATAAAAAAAAATGTTTGTAATTTTTTTTTCATTAAATAAATAGTTTATAATTATAATGCTCGTTTAGGTTTAACACACCAGATTTATCTTAACATTCTATAATTGTGATTAAATTAAATGCATTTACAACAATTTCAGAAATATTTGGTTAGAAGAGATTATTAGTCTAAAAAATGCTGGAAATATTTAGAGCTTCTCAGTTTTTAATGAAATAGTTTTTTTAATGAAACTAAAGCTCTACTCACTTCATTTAATTTAAACTCATTAGTTCTATATGAATTATATTTTATGGGAACATTTTTTTGATTTGGATTTTTTTCTACTTACCTTTATTTAAGTTACAAACGCAAGTAATTCCATAAATTTATGCAACAAAATTTTTAATGAAAAATTTGCAATTGCTTGAATTACTTGAAAAAAAAAAAAGTTTTATAAAGATATTTAATTAAAGTCAAATAATTCGGTAACAATAAAAATGTCTAAATTGGATTAGTAACGCAATACATAATAATGTTTAAAAATTGCATACATTTCGGTTGTAGATTAAAAGACTAGTTGAGCTTGAGACATAATTTAATACGAATGAATCTTAGTTAGAAGTGGTTTCTGGTATTAAATGTGTGGAAATATCGAAGATTAGAGATGATTTATAGTATTTCAATTTTGAATGGTGTGTAAGGAATTAAGAAATATGAGTAAATGAGAAAGGTTTGAATTATTGTGTGTGTTTGTGTGTGTAATTGATATGCTGGCGGGTATAGACAAATAAATTTATGAATGCCAGAAATAAAATTTATGGTAAATTGAAAGGACATTTAATTTAATCAAACAATATTTTCTTAATATTACGCATATCATTAAATTGCTATCATTTATATGCCAACAAAAAGATAAATGAGTTGTGGTGCAGCGAGTTCGTGTAAAAATAATTAATATATATAAACAAATATTTTCTATATTAAAATATACATTAATTATATTGACATTTTATTTTGCGTGAATTAAACTTACTTGTGAATAATATAAAATATAAATATATATTGATTTTCATAATACCCATGGATTTTAAGGCGTTAGCTCCAACAATTGCAAAATAACAAAATCGAATCAATTAGAAAATTATTATAACAAAAATAAGACTAAGATTTTTATGAATTTTCAAAACATTTATTAGATTTGCATGACTTTTTTTACTTTTTATTGTATTATCAACGAATGCATATTGATCAAAAATTCTGTTTATAATGATTTCTTTAATGCCATGAGGGTGAAAAAAAAATAAGAGATGTGTTGAGCGATTTTTCTATAATATCAGAGCCAATAATAACATTCGAATTATTCATCGAATGGCTTCTGCTCTTTTATGGCAATAAATTGAATTGTCACTTTAAATAAACTCAATAATATTATATTAAACACTCACGCAAATTTCAAATCAACAAAATCATTTCGCACTCAATAAAATACAGCGTGAGTCTGCTATGTACATGATATTAAATTTAAATACTTGGTCATAAGTTTTAAAAAGAAGTGAAAAATGTAACTATATAGTGGAATAAATACCTTTTAAATCTTGGCAAGTAGCACGTTAAATCTTACAATGTCTACTCGTATGTACTTAACCATTAAAATAACGTTTATATATTACAAGATTGTGTACCTATTTATAGTTGAGTTGATATAAATAGTTACTTTCATGGTTCTACCAGCGTGAAATGATCATTGAAAATAATTGTCCAATATTATTTATGGATGAATTATATTACTCAGACTCAGTTTCTGTATAACTTTTAATTATTACCATTTTGTAATGCTGTAGCACGTTTGCAGTAGCTATTTATTTTTATATTTATCGTTATTATGTATTGTATTGTTTAATTGTACTTCTGGTATTGTAAATATACTCCGCACCTATAGCTTTTATCTTCATTTGATAGAAAAATGATTAAAAAAAAAGAAATTAGTATCATTGTTCCTTCCGCCTATGAAAAATCAAATACTTTTATGTCATTTCCACCTTCCCCTCCAATTGAATAAGTGTTTCTCATAAATAACAAAATTATAGTCATCATTCTATTTTGACTGTTAAGACTTATCTCAAAAAATTGTTTTTCTTCTCTTTGAACTTATAACCAAAACTCATTTGGGAAATAAGTCTTACAGGTCTAATTATTTTCATAGGTCATCATTTTCGAAAAGTCTTTTATCTTTTTAATATTTAGCATGTTTTTTTTTATTGTCTGATAATTAATGAGAATATTCTTGAAATTCAATTACAAATTTATATATTCAATAATGAAATAATAGCCTTTTTACTTTATGTAGGTATATATAACTTCTCAAAAATAATAATAATGCTAAACTCCTTGTAAAACACAAACAATATTTTTGTTTTAAGACATATTTCGACTAGCACAGACATGTTTTTTTTTATAAAAACCAAAAAAAAAAAACAAATTCTTAAACTTTCGCTACTTTTTCTCGTTAATTGAACTAAAATTAATTTCTTTTAAAGCTAATGATATTTACATTTACAAATTGGTAATGGCTTTCAATAAAAAAGTAAAAAAAAAGTATTTAATAGTTATTACATTGCAACTATAGTTTTACCAACAATTGTTGCTTTAAATATAAACGTGAATTTACAATAAGTAAATGAATATCAGAGAATTTACAAATTGTTTTCAATAATATCTTCATTTGCAACTATATTGTTTTTGAATTAAATTTAATTTTCTATTATATACAAATAAAAAAAAATAAAAAATAAAAAATTGAGAAACACGCACACACTCAAATAATATAAATTGAAATTAAATGACTTCAAATTAAAATATAGTGAAACAATTTTTCAAGTAAAGTATTATTGATTAGTTTTTTCTTTCTTTCTATTTGTTTTTGTTTTTGTTTTCGTTTTTTTTTTTCTATTATTAAAAAATAATAAAATAAAGGCAAAACAATAAAATTCAATAGCCACACATTTAGGTCTCATTCACATGACTTATACGGAATATCTACCTCCACATACTTTAAGTTAAGCTAAAATGTTGATATTAGTTAGTATTTAATTTATAAAATAAATTTTAACGTTGTTTTGGCATAATAATAATATGTTGTTCGCTATTTTGGAATAAATTGAATAGCATAAAACATTATTTATGGATTTTCAGTGGCTAATGTTTGTAAAACAATCGTTTTTAAATTAACCTCATTACAAATATAAATGGTTTATTATATTTCAATATTTATATAATTTCCATTTTTACAACGGGTACAATTTTTATAAATAAAATAATTGTTTTTGTTTTTTTTTTCTTTAAATAATAATCGCGAATGGTTTCGAGCAATCATGACTAATGAGGCGCCCTGATTAATTTTAATATTAGCCAGATCAATTAAAATCAATTGTGTTCGACACCATTAGGTACATTCAATAAATGAATTTCAGGTGATGATTAAATTTATATGAGTTGCAGCGGTAACGTTATACTTATTAAGCAATTTCAAAATTCGCTTTAAGCTAAATGCTTATGTTTATAATTTAATAGAAATTTATAGCAAAATAAAAAATAAAAAAATAAAAAAATTTAGAATACACGACTGATTCCGTGTGAAAATGATACATATTGTTCGTAAATGTTGATGGTTTTCGGTAATTATTAGTTATGAGTCCAAATCCAAGTCTATCATCCCACATGATTATGCTCATTTCGTTTGCGTGTTAAAATTTCATTATACACACGTCCATCTAACATCTTTAATCTATCTACTTCAAAACATCAAAAATATATTCAAATGAAACAATAACTAATATTATTTCTCATAATTTAATATATCAAAGTCTCTTTTTTTTTTAACTTCTTTTTATATTTAGTTTTCCTTTTGGTACACGTGATGATGTATTAATCTAAATCGAAAAATTACCGCATGTAATTTGTGTGCAGATTAGTATTATTGTACTTGTTATGTAAATATCTCATTTTATAATCAAATATCAAATGCCAATAACATTACATGCAAGTGTGAAGAGAGAACATTCGCAAGGTCACTAAAAGGTGGTAAATGTATGAGAAAGATACACTTTAATCTACAATTAATTATATTTAAGAACAAGTGCTTACAGTATTTGGTTTTTATTAAAATTTGCCTTCTGTATTTTTTGTCTCTCTCTTCTATTATTCAAAATGCTAATACAATGATTAATATTGATGATGGCATAATGTGTATCGAATTAGTAAATGAACAACAACATAGACCTTGCAAAATTATATATATATTTTTGTGACCTTAGACTAAATTGTTCAAATTTCAGACAGATTTAGATTTTGAGAGATTATTTTAATAATGCGCACGTTAGTTAAATACATACAGCAACGTCGACGACGACACAACGGACAAAACGTAAAAAAAAATATAAATAAATACAATATTTGCAATGTAATAAAAAAATAGGAAGGAATTATATTATATTTCAAATACTTTCCGGTGAACGGTTGATGACAAGACTTTTAATTTAATAATAAATACAAATTTTGTGTAATTGGCTTTGATAAAATCTTATTCAAGTATAAATATTAAATATGCAAACCGGCATTTTTTTTTTTTTTTAATAAAGGGTTCGTCGCTTTAATGTAGTCTTTTGTATTGTATGAAAACTATTTGACGCACTTGCAATTATTTCGTTTTTTCTTTGGTGTGTTAATGATATTTTGTAAGACTTAGTTTTTCTTTTTGCAAATATAGAGAACTATTTTCTTTGTATGCTTAGCATACATTTGTTAATTGCAATACTTTCCGTTTATCAATTTTTTAAAGAGAATATCAATAATGCTATGCTAACTAATACCGCAATAAGCACATCAAGCAAAATATATATTTTTTTGTGTCCTTTGATGGATTTTAGAACCTTATAGATTATCCTATCCGCGAAGCCGTAGACGCATTCAGATACAGATACCGAGGACCACTGCGATTAATCGTCAGACAACTTTAGTCTGGAGATTTTTTTTTCTAGACAAACAACAACGTGAGGTGAGAAAAGAGATAATCATCATTTTGCACTGTAAGACGTATTTAGTGAAGTTACGTCTCTGTATGAAGCTGATTTATTGGCGGCTAACTTTGTCTATATAATTTCTCTTTAATTGAAATTTGTAAAAATTAAACTTACAATTCATTTCGTAATTTTAAAAGATGCACACATCGAATTTGTTTCAAAAATTCTCCTATAAAAGTAATTCTTAAAAAAATCTAACAGTAGAATAGAGTTGTTTTCCTTTAGGCTTTATTTTGAATAGATTATAAATTTTTCGAATAAAAAGCATTGAAATTGGCTACCGATTATTACATAAAAATGGTAAATAAAATCATAAAATATCAATTTATTAAATTCTGTCAATTGTCACTTTCGCCAAATACCTTTGGATACAAAATTGCATTCAGGATTTATTATTATGCAAAATTGTGTGGATAATTTTCAAAATTTATTACTTTCAAAAGGCCAATAATTCAAAATTATTTCGCATTTATACAAAATGAAAAAAACCGACAGAAACAAAAAAAAAAATCCAAATAAATAAAATGAATTCGCAAAACATTTATATACACAACATACGATTAACTGCGATCATAAATAAAATTATAAAACCATTTTAATAAACATAAACAATATCATTACCAGAAATGAATATTGTACAATTACGTTATACGATTATATACAGAGCGCTGTTGTTTCTAAAATTAAAATTACTTACATGAAGAAAATAATAGCACCACCTAATTCGCTAATATCTCATACTGAAAAATATTATTTAATTTTGTGATTGAAAATTACCCGCTGTTAATATTAATAATAAAATTTATGTTTGACTTAAATAATCAAAAATTCATACGGCAACCAATTCTATTTCAATTAATATCCATGAAATAAGACCGTTTAATTTATTTTTTGTTTTTGTTTTTTTTTTTTTTTATTATTAAAATAATACTTGCAAGAGTTATTTGCTGTTGTTTAAAACACTGTTTTTCAGAATTGGTATTTCTGTTATATATATTTTTTTGTTTTTTTTGTTATAGGTTGATGAATGCTTTGCGCACTATTATTTTAAGTGTTATTTTTTCACTTTCATTGTTATAATGCATGTTCAAAGAAATAAAATTTTGTCTGCTTATAAATCACGTTAAACTTGAACTCTTTTATGTATTTTTCGGTAAGCAATATAACTTTTTTGTTGTTGTTGTTGACGCACAAGTATGTGCTATACGGTTGCTGCGTGCCATTAACAAAATAATAAAAAAAAAAAACAAACCTTACATGATTAAAAGTTTTTAAGTGTAATACCCATTTTGTAAACAATTGTTAAAACGATAAAAATCGTTCAATGTTTAATATCGATTATTTTTTAACGCGTTTTTTTTTTTTTTTTTAATAAAATCTTTCTAAATTTTTTGTTGATTGCTGTTTGTTTGAAACGTTGTCACTTTCATTATTGTTTGGTGTTATGCAAATAGTTGTCCATCGAAGGACAACAAAAAAAAAAAAAACAAATTCATTTTATTTTCTAATGTAGGTAGATAAAGACAGCTAGCGTTCACCGCATTTGTTGTGTAAAATGAATGTTTCAATTTTATTGTTAACAAATTATGAATTATGGCTACTGTTTCACTTGTTATTGAAACGATTATTTATTAATAATATTTTAAATATTAGTTAATAATAAATAAATGCAGAACTGTTTTGAGTTGTTTATATGAAATTTATGATTTATTTGTAAGAGAGATTATGTAAGATTTTATAATAATTATTGTAATTAATTTGATTTGTGATATATTCAAGTATCAATCATATAATTTGTGTTTGTGGGATACAAAAAAAACCGTGCCTCCCGCCCACCTATTAATATTTTATCATAAAATTTTAATTAGAAAAAGAAGCCAGACATAATTTCAACACAGTTTGCTGAATCCGCATGTTGTGACATTTAAAACATCCACATTATTATGTATTTTGAAGAAGAGTATTCTAAAATTAGAGTGAAACGGAAACACAATAACATAACAGTCCTCCTATTTATAAATTTTTTTTGCAGCAGCAGTTCTTGATTTTGTGGTATAAATTAACTGTTTTTTTTAAAAAAAATCTTTGATAAATTCACAGATTTTAACGAATTAAATAAAGAATTGAAAGTATTCTATTAATCTGTGATTGCATCAATGTTATCTTTAGCATATTTCAAGAACACAAAAGTGAAAAAGTGTCTATATAACAATTCAAATAAATTATCATCGCAATTAATATTATCTTATCATTGCGTAAATTCTGACACGAAAACCTCCTTCGGTTTGCCATTCCTCGACTTGCATTTTCTTTTTTATTGTTAGAAAATTAAATGGAATTCACGTTATCGGCTATTTTCAATAGATGTATCGTATTGTAGACCGCATTCTCTAATGGTTTCTGTTATTATTCCGCAGTTGCGACTATAATCTTCATATACGACATATTATATTACATTAAATAGCATAATATTTTAATTTTCTTCTCCCTTTTTAAATATTATAATCACAAAAATCGACAGCACACGAGAGGTTATCATAATTTATGGTATTAAAACATATTTAACTGATAAATTATACATATACTTTTAACACCTAGTGCTAATAAATATTTTATGTAATCTTATGAACCACAATCCCATCAATTTATCAACCAAAATTCAATTCGCCGATTTTAATAATTTAAAAATTAATCACAATAAATAGCTTATCTTCACACACAATGACGGTAAGCTTATTTCGAAGAAATAAAATAGATAAATGAAATGTTATATAAATTTTCTTAAGTTGATGTGAGTTAGCGAGACACCTATAGGCTATAGGCTATAGCTATTATACTCTAAAAGTTTAACATAATACCGTTGAACAATATTATGCGGATATAAATCATTATAGTTTTTCGATCCGGAATTATTTATACTAAACAGTATATAAATATATTTAAATAATTGTTTTGATAAAGTTTTCTATTCAAAATTTAAATAATGTTCGCAAAATTTTCATATAAACCGACCGAGTGTTTGCTTTTATTGATATATAAGCGCAAAAACCAAAAAAAATATTCTCTTATAGTTTAAAAGATAGATAAAATAATATTTATGCATCAATAAAATTATTAAAAACAAGGAAAATCCAACGATATTTTTGAAAAATTATGGCATGCATGTTGGTACTTAAGAAGCTTGTGGCTCGTAAATAATAATTTAGCGATTGGCTCGCAAGTCAAGCGGCTTTCTGATTAATGGAATTACCAAAAGAATATCCAAATATTAGAATATTAGAAATTGCATGTGATTGATGATTTGTTTAAATAATTTATTATGACACTGGCACTGCCCAAGAATTGAGTACACATAAATTTTATATATTTTATTTAAATATTCTGATAAAAAAAAATAGAAAAATACTCTATGCAAATATGTCTGCTATAAATAAAATAAATATAAATTATCATTCAATAAATTTATGGCTATTTGATATGTTTATGTTTAAAATGGGATCCGATGTGATTTTAATATCAAACACAAGCTATGTGTAGGTGGGAATTAGTATATAGTATTTAACTATAAATCATAATTTATTTGGTATTTAGTTTTTATTTTATTTTTTATTTTTTTTTAATGTTTATGTTTGTTTTTTTCTTTCTCATCGCATTTATTTTCTTTAAAATACATCAAAACCATCAAATACGCTCTCATGCTTACACATTTTAAATGAAAATCACCCAAAAATTTCTATTTTTTTCGTTTCGTATTTTATGTGAATGGTGTAAAGTGAACGTGTTTTTAATATAAAGCCTCATTAAATTGAATTTTAACGAAAATTAATTAATCTTTTATACCAAATAGTTGATCAATTGATTTGAAAAACATTTAGCACATTTGATTATTATTAAAATTGCATTTGCAATAAATTTATTAATAATGTTTTATTATGTAAATGATATTTATGTATCAGTGTCACCATAAAAACACTATATATACCGTTACCAATGTCCAATGTCATGAAAACAATCAGTCAATGTTAGTTGTAATAGGTGCGACATAAATTACGGTTTATTTTATTAATTATTTATGATTATTGTGTTGTTTATGGTTTTTCGTTTAAAATGGATTCAATAAATATATTTTGCCGCAAGTGAAATATCACCATTTTAGAATTGTTTATTAATATAAAGGTGAATTAAGAATTATTCTGTTCAATTGAGAGAATTATACAAAGTAAATATTTAAATCGGTATGCATGTAATTGTGAGAATTGCAGAAATTATTAGCTAATGCAACTTAGTGGTTATGCTAAATGGGTTTTGTTTGTTTTGCTGTTGGCCTTGATAACTATATAAATATATTTATTTATTAATTTTTTTTTTTTTTTTACTTTGTAATCAAATATTATCCTGTCTTATTCGAACCTTATACTCTATGGCTCAGTTCAATGAATCGAAATTTATTACATCAAATTATTAAGGCTTTAACCTTAATTTGGTCCTTCAAAGATAAAAATCTTTGAATAAAAATATTGTTCATTTCATAGTTATGAAATCAAAATTGTATGAAATCAATGGATTTTAGTCAAAAATCTAAATTGATTTCGATAATTATTTGAATGAAATTGTTTTAGAATGATGATATTTGTAGCATAACTTTGTGAATCATTAATTTTTTTCATATATATGTTAATAATGTAAGTTTATTTATTACACAATTCCAATGTGAAAAACTCTCACAACAATTACATATAATTTTCAACGCATTTTATTTAATTTGAATTTATGGCAAACAAACTTTTTCTTATTAATTCGACTAGTGACACGTTAATTGTTACTCTGTTAGTGTTTTGAATTGATTTTAAAGATGTTTTCAATTTTTTTTCCTATACTCTTTTTTTTATTAATTCGACTGATTCTATATATAAATTAAAGAGCCGTGGGATCTAATCGCAATATATTGTATTTAGATTTACATTTATGATATATGACGTCTTTAAAAGTGAAGTGAATAAATAAATACAAATAAGCAAATAAAATAGAAAAACCTTTCGCCAAATCAGAAATCAAATTTAACACAAAAAGAAAAAAAAAACATACATATTAAAAGATAAATTAAAAAAAAAAAAGAAAAAAAAAAGTAAAAATTGCAACGAATTCATATTAGTATAACTAAATTTTATATTAATTCATTATATTCAAATCGAGATTCAAATTGTATGCACAGTTATAATTATCAATTCGCAATATTAACATAATATTCCTTCAAGCTTGTCAATCCGTCAACAAGTCGTTAAAGACAGCAAAAAAAAAAATATAAATATATTTAAAAATCTCGACACGATTTACACAGAAACAGAAACAAAAAAAAAATATATATTTATTTATAAATGTTCTTCGCGTTTGAATAATTTCACACGGTCTAAAACTTTTTTTTTTCCATCATAAACGAATTTAATTACCATGAAAGATGTATCCATAATATAGACTGTTCAAATCTTCGTATCTTTATATCGTACAAACAACTTTATTTATTATTATTATTATTATTATTTATTCTTATTATTATTTTTATAATGTTAAACGTCCAGCAGCCAAATTTTAACCATTTCTTTTTTATGTTATTTTTTTGTTCATGATTTTCATTTCATTTCATTTCACAAATGTTCAAAATTGTGAATAAAGAAAGAAAACATCGTCGAGAGCAATCACATGTGAAAAATTATCTATACAAATTGGTAATGTAAACAATTTTTTAAAAGCTATAAATATTCATAATTATTATAAAACTGACTGTCCTATAAAAATGTAATATAATCAACGATTCAATTATAATATGTTTTGTACATAAATATGATTGAAGCTTTATATTTTACAAATTCACATTTGTATATTCGACTTCTTTTTCTTCTTTTTTTTTTGGTTTCGTTTTTTTCCTCATCTTTCTTTCATTCTTCCTTTTATAATAATATTCGTATAACCAAATCGCGATAATAAAGTAAACCAACAATAAATCTTTGTGAATGACTTGATATTAACTATAAATTAATTCTTTAGTGCCAAAAATTAGAGAAGAAATTTTCGTTTAGATGGCATATTTACAATCATTTTTGTGACACTAATTTGATGTTTTTTTTTTTTTTTTTTCGTCAATATTATTTTTGTGAACTTGTTTCTGCACCGTGCTTTAAGATTTCGCACATTTAAGTGGGATGTGCTTTATTTTATTATGACTTATATTATATGTAAAATAAATATACAAGAGGTCATCGTAAAGCGGCTGTGATCAATTCAATGATCATTCATAAAAATGTTAAATCATTTATGGTGCATAATTTAGTGATCTTTGCTTGCCTTCTGATTTAAATAGAACATTTTTTTTATTTGTTTGAATTAATTTTATAAACCTTCATAAATCATTAATAATATCAATTCAATTGTTGCCAGTAGGATGGAATATTTGTTAACTACTGACAAATTCATTATTTGAATGTCGAACAGTGCTGCATTATTAGCATGGTATTTGGTGAAATACCATAGAGCCCTTCAGTGAAAAGCCTCCCCACATGAAACTTTTAAAATATGGAAATAGCATCTTTTTCAACTTTACCTTTGACCTTGAGTTAGCCTGAAATTTATTCTGATAAGAGCACAATATGTATTCTATATCTGTGGATGTGATATATTAACACTTTGTTTATACTGTGAGCTTAATGTCATGAAAAATATGAAACTGAGAGTTCGATGTAGAATATTTTCAGGGTGGTTCTCTTAATGGACGCTTACCGAAACAACAATATTTATAAGCATGCTGGCGTGCAACCTTACCCCTCTAGTCAATATGGTGGTTTCTCGCATATAACTTATATTCCAAACTTTTCAGTGGCTACAGCTTTGTTGAAGATCAAAAAGTCCTATATTTAAATGTTTCCGAGATATTGATGGGTCGGTATGTGGTCTAGAATGTTTATAAGTCTACTCAATTTTCGTTCAAAATGAAATTTTTACTATTATACTGATACTTTTGATTGATGTTCTCCTTATTTATTGAGAACTTGTATTAATTTACAATAATTAATCTATAATTGGAAAATAATAATGTTTACCTTGGTAAAATATTATAATAGAGAGCAGTACATAATATATTTTCGTACGATTGTATACAACCAAGAAAATAAAATGGAACTATTTTCTTTTTACCTCAATTATAATATTCTGAAACAATTATAATGCTTTCTCCATTCTTCTAATAGAAAATTCGTATAATTCGTATTTGTATTTCCATCAAACAAAATCTCGATCTATGTCAATATAATGTTATTCATTTATTATTATTAAATTACCGTAGAAATATTCCATCGCACACGTTTACATAATTGAAAAATTATGTAAAAATATGAAATTGTCACTAGCTTAGGAATTTTTTTTTTTTTGTTTAAATTTCACTTAAAACAAATGTCCTTGCGTGTGCGTGCAACATTAATGATACTCGATGTCTTCATATTAAATATCAAATAATAAATAATATAAATGCAATAAAAATATTTTAATGGTCGACCGGTACGTGACAATCATTTTATTTAAATCAATTTAAATGCTGTATAAATATTATGGTTTGACAATTTGATTTATGTGAAAGAGAAAAAAAAAGCCATCATCAAAAAGATAGAAAATTAAATGTTTATAGTTTTTAATAGCAATATGCTGTCATAAAAAAGAGAAACAATAGTTTTAAAAAGATATTTTTATTAGTTCTCTTAAAAGAAAATACATAATAAAAAAGATCTTGTATTCTTTTTTTCGTCAAAAACTCGAATATATACAATAATATACATCTTTTGATAATATTTTTATTATTATTATAAAGATCGTTTTTCGTGTGTTTAATGTGGGCAGATTTATCGTATGTAGTAAAGTGTTTTTTTTCCATTTTTAAATTTACATAATGACTTGAGACTTTCTGGTTTATACAAATAAATTAAAATCAAGTATTGGTACTTTGTTTATTTGATTACTGACTGATTTTTATCTGTGCGTAGATTAGATATGCACTTAAATATTTATTTGCATTGAATTAAAAGTATACTACCTCCGTACCTCTTAAAAAATAAGGCGGTAAAATAAAAAATTTCTACATATATAATTTCTTAACAATATAGCATTTCTCGCCGAGAAAATAAAAAAAAAAAAAAAAAAAATAGATATTCAACGGCATCGATTGATCATTATATAGAAATAATCGGAGTTTTAAATACTTTCAAAGAAATTTAATTTAAAAGAATTTCCTTTAAAATTGTTTCCCATTACAAAATAAAAGTTAAATTATTAGTATTCATGCATAGGATTCATCCTACATTTTATAATCAATATACAATTTAGTTTTACACCAAATCATAAATAAACTCTAAACAAATCAACCCATATTTAACAATATATGCTCTAGCTGACACATATATTTCTACTCTATTAATCTTTCATAATAGACATGGGATTCTTCTGTTTCTACACACCGACTGGCATTTAATTACAAAAACATTAAGAAATCACACGCATGCCAATTAATTAAATTATAACTTTATTTTTAAAGTAACATCAATCAAGATAAAAATATATATAAGCAATAAAATTGGTATACTTAAAAATATAAATACGTAAATGTATATTTAGCAGCGGTCGGTGGCTATAGGCGATGCTATTTAATAAATGCAGAATTGTTTGTTTGTTTGTTTGTTTTTTTTTTCCATTTTTATTTTTTTATAGTTTGTGATTTTTTTCATAAATTAATTATTATTAATTTATATGATCAACAATCTGTTAACAATAGTTCGCAATTCGCATAACATTAACATTCTTTCAAAGATTTCACGCATGTATCTACATAAATAGTTAATTTTATTTGCATGTCAAAATGGATAATACAATGATTTTGGTTAGATATTATTTTAATGCTTGCATATTTTGTAAAGCTTTTATGTTTCCGTTTTGTTGAAAATCGGTAAACGGGTGAACAGTTGGCGTTAAATAAATATTTTATTATTTATGATAAATATTGAATAATATTTAAATGGCATGGGTTTTGGTTACTATATAAATATTTGCCTTACACGTGACAAAACTGTCGTAGACGAATCTATTTTAAATTCAAATGTCTAATATGTCCATTGGTTTTTTATTGTATCAATCGTTCATCACTGTATGTTAAAGAAAAACCTTTATTAAAAATCTATCTGATATTATTTATTTTACGCGTGTAACATAAATTAAAAATGTGTCGTATTATTGGATCAACACTCTTTATTTTACTTTAATTAATCACTATAATTTATAATTGTGTTTCCCGATCTTTTCTTTTTCCGTAAATTTAACATTTTTAATTTAAATAGAAACATTTAAACCAACACATAAGTAATCAGGAATTATCTTTCTTTGTAATTTTATTAAATATGTGTTTATTCATGCCTATCCTTATGTCATTAAGATAATTGTCTGAAAAATTAAAATGCAATAAACATTCGATTTTTTTTTCTTTTCTTACTTCTTCGTCAGTTTTATGCAATATAATGTTAAATGCAAAGGTATAACGAAATAGAATGTGGCAAATTTGTGTTGATGTGTTACAGCAAATAAAAGAACCTGTGTTCGTTTAGGTATTTTTTAATTTAGTTAATTTATCTGATGATGTGTTAACATTTTATTTGTGTAATAGAAACTGGTTAACAAATCATTAATTTATCTGTTTCTCTTCTTTATGGCTTAATTTTTGAATAAATTTACCATCGTTTATTTGAAACAAGGGAAATAGCCTAAATAATTCAATAACTAGCGCAAACTTGACACTAACCGTGAAATAAAAAGTTATGATGATATAAAAATTAGTGGAAATATTAAGTAATAAAAACACGAACAACAAACATTTTATTGCATCGCATTATTATTTGGTAAATTTTTATGTGAAATGAATGTTCGTGTTTATAGTTGATTGAAGATGAAAGCTATGGTGTAACTAACAAAATTGTAGTAATAATAATGAGAAAATTTGTTTTTCATGCATATGCAAGCGCAAATTTGAATATAATATCATATAATTTAATGCAACTCTTTGTATTTAGTAATTTATTTACTCTAAAGTTTATACACTCGAAAGTTTATAAAAAAAAAAAAATTAAAATTAAAAATATTAATTCAAGATAAAGTTAGCATATTAGCTCGTGTTTTTCTTAAATTGCGTTAATAACTTCTTTGAATAGATCATTAAAATGATTATATTTGCCATAACTTCTGTTGATGAGAAAAATAAAATAATGATTCACTTGATTTCTTAACATTAGGTTCTTTATGACAGCGACAGCGTAGCAGTTTCTATTCTGAAATAAAATAAAGAAACATAAATTTCGCTATCAAACTTTCAAATTTATTTCTGATTTTTTTTAATAACAGAAATTTTTTAATCAAAACTAGTCTAGCGTTAGAATTATACGAAGGAATTGAAAGAACTCACATAATAATTAATCATAAATTATGTAATATTAATTTAGTAATATATTTAAACTATGCGATATACTGGAGAGATACTCTTGATTACTAATTAACTCGAATTTGATAACGTTCAGCTCGTTTTAGTTGGTTAACATTTCATATTCTTTCCGAGGTATAATTAATATATATATTATATATATATATATAATTAGACTACTGAAATCAAAGTTATGGGCTTATGACATCTAAAGAACAATTTAGTTTTCAATTTCACATTGATTTCGCAGCTCTTCATTTTCCTTATTTCAATTTGGACTAAATAATTTGATTGTAAAAAAAAAAGACTTTGATTACTATTAAACCAAATTAGTTTAAAGTTAATCGATTTTTAAATTATGATGCGCCTATTACCCATTAATAAGTTATAAGTGCAACAATAAAAAATGTAAATATTTCAATATGTTTTGTATAATTTTGCATTTTCGATAATTCATTCAAAATGATACGGTAAAACGATGGCTCTTAATGTCAATAGGGCCTAACCAACAATCGATATTAAAAACGAAAAGTCGTAACTCATTTGTTTTTATTGAGAATAAGCCGGCAAAAATCTAATTATACGGACATACGTTTTTCTTAATGTAAATCCTTTATTATTATGGTTACAATAGACAGATTAGTTTTTAATTTATTTTTCAAGTGAAAGTATAATTTGGTCACATATTATCTTCTATGGAAATGAGTCAAAAGTCATGACCTATCCATCGTATTCACATTTAATATAATATAAGTTAATTAGAAAAATCATCAAAGAGAATGGACAGAAATAGAAATAAATAGTCTTTTAAAATCAAAATTCGATATGTGCCTACTTCGGTACCAACTGAAAGTATTTAATCTTATTAATATTATTATTATTAATATTATTATTATTAAATATTATTAAATATTATTATTTTATTAATAATATGCATTATCGCGTGTACATTTGTAGTTTTGAATATACAATTCAATTGATAGTTGTATCTCTAACATATATCTACTGTTTGATTTATGTGATTAAATATCAAAAATTAATTTGTCACGATATTTATGTTGAATTGCACTTTCTTGTTGCTAAACAGTAAAAATAAAAAGAAAAAGAAAAAAACGTTATAAGTAGCAATAAGTTGGTAGGTGGGTACATAAAAAAAAAAACATTACCAATATTTTTCTTTTTTATATATCGCATCGCTCTGTAGCGGACTGATAGTAAACATAATATATAAATATGTATGTTATGGAAAGCTACTTTAGGAACGTTTACTATTTCGTATACATTATACACAATAGCAAATTAATGATATAGATGTTACTGTGCATAAATTGCATTTGAAATAACTTAAATAGCAAAAAATCTATCACTAATAATTTATATAATAGACATTCAACGTATTTCATATTCCTAATGTTATAATCTAATCTTTTGTTTTTATGTCGTGATTTTCTCTCTTCCTGTGAGACTGTCTCTGATTATGCATGGTTTATTATATTGTTATCATTAAGAATAAGTGGTAAATTTTTTTTTTTTTCTATCGCATAACATTTTTACCTAAATGAAAATTTATAATGACTTTATCGTTTCCTATGTTAATAATATTTCATTGGTGATTTTGTGAGATTTGCTTAAGAGTTTGTTATTTTGTGATTCCATTGGATTTTGGAAAATGTTCAATTTTTTCTACATCTTTGGTATAAGCTCAAAATTATGAACTCGATTTAAATTTTATACCGTAAGCTTACATCGAATGATTATTGAAAATTTGTTAACAATGATGATATCGCATCTAAGATGAGTACACGAAGGAACAAATTTCTGTGATCATAAATATAGTGTAAGTATTTTATTTATATTGTAACAGTTTCAATAATTGACATATTTAGTCATTATATTGAATTTCCCGTGCGTGTGAAGTAATTTATACGCAATTCAGTTTGTCACAAATGTAAATAGATAATTATGTTTGTTATTAGTACCACCCACAATATTATTACATCTTACCTTCATTATTTTCAATGCATTTAAACAAGTTAACAACAAATAAAAGTAAAACAATTTAAAAAAAAAAAATAAGTGAATAAAAATAATAAACACAAATAGGAGTATTTTTCAAATTTGAACATTTTAACGAATTTCATAATAATGTCTTTTACTTTGAAATTTATGTTATGCTCATGTATTTTATTTAATTTATTTCTATTATATTTGTGTGCAACGTTAAATATATCCATTTTATTTGCAATAACAAACAAAAAAGAAAAAAAAAAAAAAATAAACAACAATATTAATAATTATTGCTATTTGGATTAGAAAAAAGAATACAAAAAAAAAAAAGAATATATATATTTTACTTATGCAATTTTAATCTATATATAAACGAAATAAACATATTAGATATTGAACACACATTTACCTACCTTATAATAATTCGAATTAAAATGCATAAACATATATAGATCGGATCTCACGTAGTGGTCTCTCTATAATATAAATACATATATTATTCAATATTATGTACCTTGTGAATGTCGTTCATATGCAAATTAGCTCTTGAGATTAACATAATTATGGTTTATATATTTCAAGTACCTACACTACATACACGAGAGTATTTCGGTATACACAAACAAATAAAATATATTTTACCTACATTCTATCTACATTTTAATATACTTAGATAAATAAATAAATAAATAATTTAATAAAAAAAAAAAAAAACGTATGTTATATCAAAGATTAGTAGGTATTATAATTGCCGGAAAATATATTTTTATATAGGTCTAGGTACTATTACGGTACGGCGGCTATTATATGCGCTATAATTTTATAATTTTATTTATAAATATAACGTAATTCGTTTGTAATCGAGTAAGATATTCATGAAGAGAATTAAAAAAAAAAAGAAAAGAAAAAAAACAACACAAAATAAGTATAACAAGAAACATTTTTTTTATTATTTCTATATGTGCACGAAGAAAAAACTAAAACCTTGAAAATGTTTTATTTTAATAGAAGTATTATCATAGTTGGCGATTGAAAACTATTTGATTATAGTAAATATGATTGGAACATTCAATAATTATAGTAAATATTAATAGATATTTTGGCTTATGGCAAGTTCGTTTATTCTCGACCAAATTCGCATGTTGGTTTTTTTTTGTTTTATGGTCAGAACCATACACCGCCCAGGACATGGTGATACGGAAACAGGTTATATCAATAGTACAATAATTCAATTATTTAAAATTAAATGCGAAAAAAAAAACGATTTCTGATTAAACAATTTAAAAAATAGTATTATATATAAAAATAGAACAGTCCAAAGTAAGTACATTTTGTTCAATTCTATAAAAGTGAAAGAAACACTTGATTTCTTTTCTTTCTTCTTTTTTTTTTTTGAATAATATTTATGTTTACTTTCCCTGTTCAAATTAATAGTAAGTTAAAGCTTAGTAGTAATAGTAAGTAACTTATTTGATTAAACTTGTTCAGGGTATAACTTATGAAAAAATCATAATCATTCGACATTTGCTCCATAATAAAATCTATTTCTTTGCACATATACTTCCAATAGATGACAAATTCTTTGACGTAACACAACAAATCTTTAATTGTATTCACTGTCATTCTCATATAAATGAATAGCTATGACATATAGTTGGAAAAAAAAACTATGCAGATATCAATCGTATCATAAAAAATAATAGATTGCACTTGAGTATTTTATTGCTAAATAGATAATTATATACTGTATAGTATTAAACTATTATTACGAAATGAGAATTTATAGATTTGCTCCAGTTGATTTTTTTTTTCAATTTAAATTCAAATTGTATAATATTTTAAATGCAGAAGTTAAACTAAACATGAATATTAATTGAGTTTTATATTGATATTGTTTCGTTATTATAAACAGAATCATTTTTTTTTAAAATAATATTATTGATACTAATTATGAATAGTTGTTTGTGTCGCTCGATCAATACATCACTATTTAATGAAATAACGAATTTGAATGAGATAAAAGAAAAAAAAAATAATAACAATAAAATGAACGATATCTAAATTGCCCTTTCACATTTAAACATCGGTCAAGCGTAAGCTAATTATATTAATCAAAATAAATCTAATGACGAACACCAGAGGCGAATCGTTAGTGTCATAGATTATAGATCGAATTCTAACCGAATGCTCAAATTTGCTATTCATTTTGGTATAATACATTTTCCGCATAACTTTTTTTTTTTTTTTGAAATTTAACTACATTCCCAAGGCAATTCCAATTTTACCATTCACCCATTTCATTTCATGACCTCTTTGGAATGTAAACATGATTGGAAAATAACTGATTGCAAATAAAGTGAATTGTTTTAAAATTTAAATAATAAAGTACGATATTATGTATATAAGATAAACGAACAACTAAAACCAGAGAACAGAAATTTGTTTTTGATCGAATTTATATTTACTTAATATTATTTTTTTTTATTTTTTTGCAAATTAAAATGACCACACCTTCTATTAAGCGAGGCAAAAATGTACATTGATAGCAGTTGTTTTTAGTTTATTCAATTTAGAAAAAAAAAATCTATTAGTTTTACAAAATCTTTTTAAAAGAAATAAAACAAAAAAAAAACAATATTATTACGAAATTAAAATGGTTAAACATTATAATACTATTAACAAAAATCTATTTTAATTTGCCTTTTTTTGGTATTGTATTGAAAAGTTGAAAAAAAAAATCAATTGAATTTATTGCTTATTATATTTATGCAGCCCATTTCTGAAATCCAACGAAAACAATTTTAACAATTATTGATACTAAAAATTTATAAAAATCATACTTCTATACAGAGATGCAAGTACTGCGTAGAGAAACTGTAATTGTTAGTACTGTAGTACTTTTCCCTTGCACTCATTAGTTGTACTGTCAATACTTAAAGTACACAGCTGGTAGTGAGGAATGATCCTGTTTTAGTCCTGTCAGTACATTTTACATAGTATTGTAGTTAGAAATGTACCAGTACATGTACTGTTTTACTCAGCAGTAAAAGTATTGAGTACAAGGAAAAATTACTACAGTACCAACAATTACAATACCTACGCAGTACTTGCATCTCTGCTTCTAAATATATGAAAACCAACCATTATAATATTAGAATTTAAACTTTTTCTAAAACGATTTAATCAATCAATCCAGCGAATTTTGAGCATGGCCAAATCATTCAGCAATCTTTTATAGTACATATAAGAAATATCTTGGAATTTCTAGTTATGTATTTCCCAATTGTAACTAATAATCTATACATTTATTAAACGTGATATAGAATTGTTTTAATTTGTTAAATTATAATTTAATTAAAAAAAAAATGCAATTACAAAACCTTAAACTAAATTTTATCAGCAAAAAAAAAAAAAACAGAATTAAAAACTCTAAATTTGCGTGTTTTAATTTAACCTTTTCTATATATAAACGATCAATATATATATATATATGCGAGCATATGTGGTTTATATGAGTAATATGTCTCATGTTAAAGTCTTGTTTTACAACAAGGCATATGTTATAAATTGACATAATTATGCTATTAATATATATATGTACAAGCGTTTGGTAAGTGTGCCTGAAAAATAATAAAAAGTATAATAGCTTGAACTGTGCAATCTTCTCTAAGTTTATTTATAAAAAAAAAATAGTTTTTTTCATATTAAATACTATTACTGTGATAGCAATGAAAAGGAAAGTGTTCTGATTCACAATTTATTTATTTTCTTGAGCAATGTGGAGGAAACAAAGAAATCTAATAGGATAATATTAAAAAAAAAAATGTATTAATATAAAATGATCATAAATACACAATTAATGATTTAATAAATAATTCTCCATCCTAACCTAACGTCTAAAAATCATAAATATGTAGAAATAAGATAAATGAACATAACGTTTTTTTTCATTTTCAAAATCAAAAATTTTCATTGGAACTTGATTTCGTTTTGAATAATCGAACAAAAATAAATTTTAATTAAACTAGAATTAATAAAGTTTTTCGCGCCTACTTATACGTTTTTCCTATTAAAAATTATACAAAAATATTGTAAATAAAATCTGAAACCTGAAACGTTTTGTAAATCATGTTAGTCTGCGCAACAATATTTTAATCGATCATTATAATTAAATATTTCAACCTACATAATTGCGCTATGATCGCATTCACTTTATTAAAATAAAATATACAAAAGACTTAAATTAGTGGACAAACAACCACAAATTTTTATAATTCAATTTTATTAGGCTAAATATTACAAGTATGAAAATGACATATTGATTGGGCACATTGACACTTTTTTTTTCATTCAAAATGTTATTCAAAAAAAAAAATAAGTAAAAACAAAACAAAACAAAACAAAACGAGAGGTTTTTAATATTTTGAAGTTACTGAATCTTTTTTTTTTAAATGATGTATTATTACGAGATGTATTATGATATCGGTGTGTCGTGTGTGTATGTGGTTGTGGTATATATACCAAAAACCGCTTATGCTTATGGAAATAATTAAAATGTAACAACGCATGTTATAATTATTAAATATTAACGATATTTTTTTCTTTTCATTCGCATGCAGTAATCATTATTTTATTTGATCATCAAAATATTTGAAATATCTTGGTTACATAAATTATGGGTGTTAATGTAATATAGAATCAGGGTGGATTTGATTAAATCCGAAAAAATAAATCATTGATTTAACCACGGGTGATTTTATCGTTTTGAATTTTATTTATTTAAAAAAAACAAAAAAAAAACAAAAAAAAAACAAATATTTTTCATGCTCATTTATGTTATTTAGTAGATACATATTTCAAAATAACTAAATCCAAAAAAAAAAAAACATGATTAAATAGACCCAATAATGAATTTTCCAACTGCAAAACCATTTTTTTGTTTGGTCCTATTTCTTTAATTTCTGGATTTAATTGATATTTTGAGATCAATTTTTAATGGATTTATATATGATTAGTGATTATTATATATATAGGTTATTTCGTAGAGTCTTAACAGATGCCTTTTTGCACGTTTGAGAACATGCAACATATATTTTTAAGTATGAGCTCACAAAACCCTTCACAACAATTTTTCTTTTCCGCAAAAAATGTATGATTTACAAGCGCGTATGTTCCTATATCAGGAATATATTTATCTCAGATATATTCCAGTAGACATGCCACAATTGACAGCTCATAAACAAAATTTGTAAAAATTGTAATATTAAGATAAAAGTATTAATCTCTTAAGGGAAGAAATCTAATTTTATTTGGAAATTAATTACTTTTTTCTAAGTATTTTTTTTTTTTATATATATAAATCGCTTTAATGAAAGTATTTTATGAATTTAAAAAACAAAATATGGGAACCAAATTAAAATGAAAAAGAAAATAAACACACAATAGCATAATACTATTGTTAAATAATATAGCTGACATACCGCATAGATCATTAACACAGCAACCAATCTACAACTACACAAAATAATAATCTCATATATAAATGTAAAATGATATATTAAACTAATTAGAACGTGTTTCTGCTTATTGTAAACGTAACATCTATAAGCGAACAAAAAAAAAATTGCGATGTCATAATTACAAATTAATAATTTACAAAAAAATTACGAAAAAAAAAAATCAAAATAAACAAATAAAAAAATCTATCAAACACCAGTTACATTCACTTAAATAATGTTTTTGTATGATGGGCATTCAATCTATATATAACACATATATAGATATTTTTACCACTTGCATTTTTAATGGACTTATTAAACTTTGTCTAATAATATGCCAACGCAAATAAAATATTTTTAATAATAATTATTATTTTTAGTAATAATAATTATGGTGAAAGTCGTTTAACAAAACTTTAGTCAGCAAATTCTACATTGAAACTCAAAAGGCCAGACAGATAAGTCATAGTTGTTAGAATTATTATTGTATTTAAAAAATAATAATAATAATAATTTATTCGAAAAGATGATTCTATATCTTCCATACATATTTTGTTTGTGGCAGTGTATCTGGTTTTCACTTTTAACAGAGGTTACAAATGGTAACAAAAACAGAAAGAGTTGTGTTAATATCCTTGCAAACATTGTAAATCTTACCCTTGATGCTTTAAGTACTGAATTAAATTTGGTTATTTAAAAAAAAAAAAAAACTATTGTTAACTGAAATTTTATTTTACATAAATACAGCACAGCATATAACACTGATAGTTCTATTTCTGCACAACATTGATTTAAATATAATAACTGAATTGATCAATTACCGTTACCATCAATCATCATCATCATCAATGCCGGTACATTTTAACCACATTGTAATAATTTGGAGTATATTGTGTCAAGTGATTAAAAAAAACAAGGCATAGAAACGCTTCCTTCAAATTCAGAACATAATGTTTGAAGTAGTTTAGTGCCTATGGACATGACGATTACAACAATAACAAAACAGTTTTCACGAAGTTTCAGTATTCTTACATTAAATACAATAAAATCAAACCAACATAAACATAAAAAAAAATTTAAAATCCGCTGTTTGCAATTTTTGATGGGAAGCATCTTTAGTCAAAATGTAAGCATTGTGGCTACACATTATTTCTGTGATGATTCGTAGCTTCTTTCTCTGATCATTAGATTAGATCATATACAACAACAACAACAAAATCAAAAATATCCTCTAAGTGGAACGTTTCACCTTTGGTGTGTCACGAAAAAAAAAAAAAACAATTTATGTATTTTTGTACCTCTAAATGGAACACAAAAAAGAAAAAAAAACAACGAAAATATCTTCTAAGTGGAACGTTTCACCCTTAAGGGCACTAAATAGAAAAAACATTGCAAGTGTTATTATATTTTAAGAACTCTTCGATATAATATTTGAATATCAATATTAAATTATTAAATTAATAGGAATAACACATATTTTTATTTAATTTTATTGAACATTATTTACTGAAATCGTTAATAAAAAAAATCTGTCTGCATTTAGTCTGTTTTTTAAAAAATGATCTGCCCAAAAAAAAAGTAAGATAATCAAATATAGATCGCGATCTGAGTACCTACCCAATATAGGATAAATTTCGCATAATAGTTTAAAACATCGTCATGTAATTCCGGTCTTCAGGCCGTTATCGTTAAAATTTTTAAATCGTTATTCAACAAATTGATTAAATAAACAAATATAAGAACAATTTCATTTGTACCACGAAAAACATAATGCAAATTGAAAATGAAGATCTAAATAGTTTTTTTTTTTATGTCCTGAATAATTTTTTTTTTATTTTTATCACGATAGCACGTATTGGAATTAAACACTCACATATCAATTTTGTTTTCGTTTCAAGATCTGAAATATTTATTACTTAATTAATTAAAATCAGGCTATATGGTAATATAGGAATTAGGATATAACCGAGTATAAATGCAACGGGAAATTACATGCAATTATCACATAATTAGAATATGTTACACACTTAACTACAAGTACAAGGTGATAAATCACGATGGTAAAATAAAAACATTTTTAAAAATTAACAAAAATAAAAGTAAAGAAGAAAATAAGCGAAGAAGAGACATAATTGTGAAAAGAAGAAAAAACAACAAAACAAAACACGAAAAATAAATAAATAAATAAATAAATAAATAAATGAGAAACAACAACATGAAATTAGATGGTTTAAATGTTATTTTATGTTTACATACTCAGGTTCAAATATGTTAAACCATAAAAACAATTATAATAATATATTCATTTAGGCATTTAAAATGTATATTGATTTCTATTTTAATACATCAACTCTCAACAACAACAAAAAAAACGAAGAAAAATAAAATATTAAAAAAAAAGAAAAATCTTAACTGCAGTGAAACCAGTCATTCTGTCAACAAATTAAAGAAATTTACGTTACGACAAACATATCTGCGCATCAGCAGCCACATTTAATATTACATTTTTCTTATTTGCCATGAAGTTCATTATATTGCCTGCTATCATAGTTTCTCTTCTATTTTGAATTTAACAACTTAACATGATGCCGGTGTTAGTAAATTTGATGTGGGGCTGGTATTTTTTTTTCTTCATCTATTTAATAAATTGGCATTATCGGATATACAGAATAGGTGATGTTTGAATTATACCTGCTTTCCATAATAATGAATTCTTTGACAATTTTTTTTTTTTGTTTGTTTTATTTACTCAGTAATTGGTAATTTGGTATTATAACTTGAATGCTTTTAATATATAAATAATTACTAAAGAATACTTACAAAATGAGGTTTTTGAAGTTAATCAGATACACGAGTACGAATGTAAGAATTTTAACTATTGAGCATATGTTTCGTAATGTTCTGTAACCGCAGAACAGATAGAATCTCTAAATTGTGTGCATTGAGTTCTGTATCTGTTGTCTGTCAATGTTATTTATTGATGTATCTTTACAGCATACGTTATATAATATGGAGCAGAGAATAAAATAAGAAATTTGGTGAACTGCATTTTGAAATATTGAGAAAATACCGCGCAAAAAACCGCGCTGTCCCCTAGCTGCTTTTTGAGAAAGTGAAAAAAGATACTATTTTTCAAAGAAAACAACCTTCGACGATTGCAAAATCGCCTCAAAAAAAGGCTTACCCTTAGCTGAATTTTAAGAAAGTAAAGAAAGATACTATTTCTTCCAAAACACCGCGAAAAACCCCGCGCTGTCCCCTAGCTGACTTTTGAGAAAGTAAAAAAATAATACTATTTTTCCAAACAATCATCGACGATTGCGATTTTGGTTTTAATTTCCAACTGCATTTTGTAAAATTTTAACTGCATTTTCGCTCGGTCCAACTGCATTTTTTCTGCCGAGCTACAGCTTATTTTAATGCCTGATATGGAGTACCTACATTTTTCTCTATTTCCCAAATATTATCTGTCTGATATTTATTATCAGCACAATGGCAAATAAATAATTGTATGCTAAAGAAAACGGTTGTATCCAGGAATGCTGTTACTTTAAACTTAATCAAAATGAAATGGTAAAAAGCAAAAAAAAAAGCAGTTAACTACTTTCACGCGCAGTAAAAGTACGAAATAATGTTACGAAAAAGAAGAAAATTTTGGAATTCCTTTCAGTTAGGCTTTATGCTTTATATTTTTTTAAAAATTAATTTGATTTTGTGATCATCGCTTGGTTAAACAAATAAATATATTAATCGAAATAACTTCTCAGTTGTATGGTAATATAGTTTTGAATATAGTTTCTGGATAGATACATTCATAAATTATAATATATTAAAATGCATAGCACTTCATTATAAAAAATATTTTTAATTAATAGAAATTAATAACGATTAATCATAGCATACATTAATTAAAAAAAAAAAAAGAAGAAAAAAAACAACGCGTAAATAGCTGCGTGTCAACTCTTTAGGTGTTAAAACTTTTAATCCGACTGACCCAAAATAGAAACAACTCATTCAATTTTATTTCAATACCAATTGACTTCTCTGTACCACTAATGAATAAAATTATTATAATTTTTTTTTCTTTTTTTTTTATGTATTTAACAAGAGTGTTATATAAAGACCACATTAAAATGAGTACACACAAAAATCGCGTAATTGAAATAATGAATAGAAAAAATGGCCTAAAGACATAATTATTACCGAATTTTGAACAAATAAAATAATTGTGTAAAGAAATGTATATCGCACAAGTTAAAAGATGAAAAATACCTAATATTAGATTGGACTACAAGCAGTTCAGTTAAAATCTGACATCCATTGTACCAACAACCACTGTACCAAGCCAAGATATAGTATAGGTACCTATATTTATTTGAGTAACAAAAGTTTTCTTTGTTTTCAATATATTACGAACATTGGTAAATTACATTCTAGTACACATTACCGTTTGAAATCTTATGTAATATGCATGCGTAGGTTGAATTATATATATATATATATTATATATTTGTATATTTCGTTTTTCTACACCGTATACCCGTCCGGTCATATAAATTACAATCAGCACACCATTAAACAGCACTAATTGAAGTGATATACAATTTTTTTTTTCTATTTTTTAATTTTTTATTTTCATTGTTGATTTGAACTGAAATTGAGGCTTTTATATTGTTTAAGTAAAAGTATGTTTGAAATCATTCGGACTATATTTTAATGGCATACAGTTGAACTGTACCTACACTGTTTATAAAATTACCTACAAAATTGAGAGCAAAGACAATAATAATCTTTGTTTCATTGTCTTTTACGCGCGTACCTATTTTGTAATATCGGGTACACCAAAATCAAAAACTGAAGAAATATAAATGCCTTTACTAATTAATTAATGTGATTTGAGTTGTTGCTAGTGCGAAAATATTTTTCTTTATTCAAATGTAAAATATGTACCTACTAAATATGTATGTTAGTAAATGTTGTTTTAGAATACAAAATTTAGAATTGTGATTCGATTGACTTGACCGATGATTGCTTTTTTTATTAATCATATTTAATAAAAAAAAAAAACAAACAAACAAAAAAAGGAATAATTATTTGATCATACTATAAAAATAAAAATTTGTAAATAACAATGGTTGAATTTGAATATACACTTGAGCAAAATATTTCATAATTAAAATAAAACGACCGAACTGCATAAGCGCATTGAAAGGTCTGACGAAATATTTTAAGTACTTTTTATTCTACAGATGTCGATTATTTTTTTTTTCTACGTCTAAATGATAATTATACAATTAGTTAATTGTAGAGATGGATGGTAGTGATGGCACATGCCCATTATATACCCACTTGGCTGAGAGCGAATAGAAAGAAGAAAAAAACGTACGTAAATAGATACATTTTTTTTTGTTTAATTGACAATATACCTCTACTTAAATCTGTAATAAAATAATTGTACAAAGATGATGAAAATAATAAAAACAAACAAATCTTTCCTTTTGGAAGGTGTAAAAAGAACAGACTAAAAAAAACAAAATACAAAAGGTTTCACTAAAATAGAAAAAAATAGAATATAACCTTGTACTGATTTTATAATTTGGATAGAATTGTTTTATTATAAAGATTAAGATGTTCTGTTTAAATTTCTATTGATACCGAAAATCTATTGAATTTTGTTATCCGCTTAATTTCTTTTTAAATTATATTTATAATATCTTATTGTACTCTCATTGTAAGACGTCTTAGACGACATGAGTGGCGATATGGGAATAAGATTTTGTTTACAATATTGATGAATGGCACTATTAAATGTGTGTGTTAGTGTGTTTTGAAGTTCAAGTTATTAAAGTTGAATAGAAAAATTGTCATCGAAAGAGAACAATCAGTATGCAAAAGCTGTCTTTTTCATATTAGCTATTTGATACTCAAATTAAGATCAGCACCGCTTGCGTGAGTTGCTTCTTATTTATTTTTAATTGATTATATTTTGAGCTCAAAATAATGTGAGCAGATCTAAAACAATAAAAAAAAAAAAAGTTTTTTTTTTTAAGTTGATTTAAATAACAAAAAAAACTAATAATAATATCTTTGATCTGTTGAAATTTATAGCGAATAATCGAACTATTTCTGAAGAGGGCTATTTTTATCTCCATTATTCAAATATATCTAATTATAAATTTTTATTTGTATTAACGAAAATATTTGTTGTCTTGATTTTTTTTTTTTATATATTATTAATTATTGGTTTAAATTTTATTTTAATAATGAAACAACCAAGATGTAAAACAATTTGCCGAAATGAAAAGATATACTTAAGCAGCATAATGGAATTTTTATACCAGAAAGTCTCTGCTCTGTACATAAAAAGTAAACATTTCCAAATGCACTTATTTTTAAAAATTATTAATTTTAATTTCAAGGTTTTTTCAACATATTTTTTTTTTCTTTTCATAAAAGTAATTGGCAGGTACAATACTTGATTCAATTTTTATTATGTCGAATGTGCAAAACGAATGTACTGCAAAGAAAAAAAAATAAATAAAAAATAAAAATCATATTTATGGCATGAGGTTAAATTGGTAAAAGTACAAACTTAACTAAAATTATAATTGTGTTTTATTGTTGTGTGTTGATTTCATGTATCTACCAAAAAGTGTATGTGTGATTTCAAAATTTAATTAAAATCCAAAAGAATTTCAGTTTTCTAACAGAGACACAAAAAAAAAAACAAAACAAAACAAAAGTTGTAATTGAGCGATTATTACTTTTAATAGAAATGTTAAAATTGAGAGTGAAAAAATTCTGACAACATTTATTTGCTCATAAGAAACGAAAAATAAAATAAAAAATAATAAAATAAATATTTTGTATTTATAAAATGTTTAACTAATCGCTCTTAAATCAAGAACACTATAATAAATCTCAAGACAAACAACTATTGTTATTACAACTGTACTAAATAGACAGCTAGTAATTATTTTAATTGTTTGTTAACACACTTGTAACCCAAATTAGAAAAAAAAATAAAAATAATAGAGAAAAAAACAACACATAATTTCAACGCGCAAAAAATTTATTTGCTCAAAGCATTAAAAAGTCTCTGTTTGAATAACAATTTTAAAATATAGAAATATAAAATGTATTTATAATATAGAAAATGAACAATAAATTTAATTATGCATTTACAAATTGATGATAAATCGCGCATATATTCGTTCATTTTGCATACAAGATAATAGGATAATTATTATAATATATATATAAAATTTATAATCAAGCAAATTTATTAGAAAACGGTCATTGCGGTGAATTTTTCAAAATGCCCCATTGTCTTATACCTCAAATAAATTTATAATAGAAACAACACAAATCGTATAACATTTTAAATTTTCGTTATTTCTTTATTTTATAAAAATACTTATTTATTTATTATGTATATTATTTATTTTTCGTTATTTTTCTCTTTAATATCATTGTTTTTTCTATTCTTTTTTTTCTTTATTTGAAAATATAATTAAAAACTTTTATGATGCAATTTGGAAAATCATTTATTCGTTTTATTCGACTTGCTAAATAGTTAATTATATTAAATAGGTAGGTATTGTTAATACGCCATCGCGATTATCGCAAACACAATAATTTAATCGAAAAAATCAACCAATTTATAACTGTATTGAAGAACGAAAATTAAAATATTAAAAAAAAAAAAAAACATAAACAAATTTATTTATAGATGATTTGGCATCAATAACTTAGTCACGCATATCTCATTTTGTCACTATGCTGTGAGGCGAAACAAAAGTGGAGAAAAAAATCATAAAAAAATAAAATGATACTTATAAACAAGAAGTTATTAAACACAATAATTGTGTATATGAATAAATCGTGCTGTGTCGTATGATTTGACTATGTTTATCTACATTTCGATATTATATTTGCAATATAATATTATATTATATTAATATAAGTGTATAGATTTCAAATTTTTTCTCAATTTTATTTGTTTATATGAAGAAAAATCAATTACCGTTTGTGTTAGTTGTAAGTCAAAATTATTAAATATTGCATTCAAATTCAAGTAAATTGGAAACGATAGTGAATTGCAATACATTGCATATTTCATTTTTAATATTTTGAATTTTATATTATTTCAAAATTAAAGATAAACATCAATTGCGATTGTTTAAAATTAGGAAATTTGCCATTTGTTCTAATAATTTGCATTCTCAATATTTGCGCCGTTAATAAACATTTTTACTATATATTTCATATATATTTTGCAACCAATTGTACTATACGCTTACATAAACATTATGTCGTATTTACTTTTAAAGCTTAAGAAATATTTATCTTTTCTCGCACCTTTTGTGAAAAATTAGCCATAATTGTTTATCGATTTGAATTTCATTTGGTTGAAGGTTTGAAATATTGGTTATCGTTTTATTACAAAATTTTACGAATAGAAACCAAATAAAAGCTTATTCCAGGAAAAGGAAACTATCGACAATTTAGAAGGAGAAAGTAAAATAGAAATAGAGAAAGCTATAAAAAAAAAACAATTTAATGAAAACGATAAACATTTTTATCAATCGTTAAATTGAACAATAAATATAATTAATTTCAGATTCATTCATTCAAATTAGACAAATAGCTGTTGATTTTATTATACCAGAGACATATGTTTTAATATCGCACATAAAATCCATTCAATCAGATAAAAATCGCCAATAACAATTAAACAAATTGTAAATAATTTTCTTTTACATGGTGGGTCATGTGTGAACTTGCGTGTATTATAAAATTTATAATTGTGGTTGTATGTTTTTCTCGAAAATTTTGTGAAAGGGATTTTTATTAAAAATGAAAAATACGATCAATAAGTTTCTTAGACATAAAATATAAACGTATAATTATCATTTTGAATTAATCTTAATTAAAATGAATGACAAAAATATATACCTTCACCATTATATGAAATTATAAAAATATTATTATTATTATTATTATTATTCTGATATACAAAACATTGAAAATGTGTTTTAATTACATTTTATGACATGTGATATATCATAGATATTGGTGCACTGACTTAAAATATTGTGGGCACATTAATATAATGGCACTTAAGTTTTTTTCACATATTTTTTTGATTTTTTCTATGCAGTGTAGGTATATAAGAATATAACTATTAACTATGAACTTATTATTATCCCATACAGAGATTATAACCAGCCCGTCATTCGCGCATACATATTTTATAAATTATTGAATATAATATTTCTTAATATTAATTTTGTATGGTAACATAATGCATTGGCACAAGGTTATTTATTATTCATGTAGTGTGTATATTTGTTGAATAAATTAATTTTTGTCTTGATACACAATATGTTTGTGTCTATAGAATACATATAATATAATTATTTGTTTATATGAAAATAAATCGAAATTTCACTATACGTTAAGATATTCTCTATGCAAACAAAAGTACCGATTGTGCGGCTACTTATTAGAATGAAAGTGATAAAATGTTTAATAAAAATTTTCATTTCGTTCCTGAAAACATTGAATATTAATTTTTGAAAATTGCTTGGCCGCCACAAACCATAAAAGTTATAGCAATTTCAAGCTAAATATATCAATCATTTCTGTTATAGCATTTGATGAAGTAACAAAATTAATAAAATAGAAAGAGTACATAAAACATTTCGGACTGGACGATCATTTTACTTGTATGATTGTGATAAATTCAGTTATTATTTTGTAGTCAGCCTCGGTTATTTTAAAACTATATCAAAGATACATATTGACACACTTGCTTCGTTTCACTTTTTATATATATATTTTTTTACATCCATTTAGCTAAATGTTTTGATATCAATAACATATAATTGTTTTTGAATAACTTTATCAACAAATAATAATTGAACGATTGAAAATAACTGGCTGTTTATTAACACGATTTATTATATTTAAAATTCACATAAACAAATAAAGTATTAAAAAAAATAGATTCTTTAATATTTAAATTTATTTCATTTCTCTTTCTAGATACATTTTTGTTCGAAGGATCAATTAATTTGCGCACAAAATACAATTAAAGTAAGTAAATTTTTAATAAGTAATAATTACTATATTTATGCATGCATTGCATATCGATAAATTACATATGAAATGACCTCATTAATAAAACGGTTATGAGAGGGCAATTCTCTTCTGAATGGGAAAAAAAAGATATAAATTTCTGAAAATTAATAAAAGAAAAAAAAAACGAAAACAAAAACAAAACGTGATCGTGTAAATATTTTTCTTGTTATCATCCAATCGTGAAATTGTACTCAAAAATAACCACGTAATATTTTATAAAACCTTTTCCATGACTTCTCGTATTGGTTCATTTGGCTTATAATCGATAACCTGCTAAATGTCCGCAATATATATTGTACTTAGTTGTAATGTAGAAAAAAAAAAAACTTCATAAATTTTCATATTCATAATTTTTATATGACAATGCTAAAGTGAATATTACAAGCAAATCGCCTGTATAAGATATTGACCTCCTAATATTTAATCTATGCATAACTTATATACACACTCTTTATGATTCAATGATTACGAATATTAAATTCACGATCAGAACACATTCCTAAAATATATGCGGGTCCTTAAGAATATAATTAGTATAGGCTTAATTATTACCGTTGAAATTTTTACAGTTTATGCTTATTAATTAGAATACAAAAATTAAATAAATCAGAACTATATATAAATTATCTTACACAAAAAATTGCTCATAGCCAAAAAATATGAAACGCTTCTATCCGATGTCAATAACCACGCATTATGACCTTTTCCATGACAAAGGCAAATTAAATTACAAGGAAATAATTGTGATGCGACGACTTCTATTCTGCAGAATTATTGGATATGTTCAGTGGATGTATCTTTTTATGTTTTGTTTTTGTTTTAAGCGTGACATTTAATTTATTATACCCTGAATAATTTATATGTGAAGCTTAAAATTGGATAAAAGCATTTTGTCTGCAAACTTATAAATCAACGATTTAAAAAAAAATAATAATCATCAAAATCCACTATTACAGCGAAATATCAATACTTAACAATTTACGCAAAAATTAAAAGTAAATAAAGTGACTCTTGCGCATATTGACAATTTTATTTGAGGAAATAAACATAAATAACCATAAGCGCAGCCGTATCACAATAAACAACAAACAAAATTAATGGCATAATAATATGCATCATCCCATGTATTGTTGTATTTATATATCTTCTCTCTTTGGCTGAATGATACATTAAATGAGGACAACAATTTAGCGTGAATTATGTCTGTTTAGTTACATAGCATTAATGAAATTGTCTTCAAGGAAATTTTCAGAAATGTTTTTAAATTATTTTTACTTTGCATTTAATTTATTCGAATATGATTGCATTTTATGATGCGAAACCAGAGAATTAATTTTACTATAAGCAAGACTATAAATCAACCGGCACAAATGAACAACAAAATTATGACAAGAAAAATATTGTTTAAGGTTTTTCTGTATTCTTCTTCTTTTTTTTTTAATTTGTATTTTGCATAACATTTAATTAGTTACATTTTAGCTAATAGGTGTTGTTTATTAACTAGAGAGTCTTCTATTTATCTATTAAAGATAAATCATTACATCTAACTTCTTATGGTATATGATAATGAAACCAAAGAGGTTAGTTACATTGTAACTTCACAATGAGGAAATAATTTTTTATGTTTTTTTTTTTTTTTTATTATTACCAATTCGACGATGAAAAAACAAATTGTTTTAAAAACAAAAATGTAAGATAGCATATCTAACGAACGATAATAGCATAATGATTATCAAATATTACCAATTTGGTTTTTATTTTCTTTTTTAACAACAACAACAACAATAAAAACAACAACAGTAGCAATAATAATAATAATAAAAAAAAAATAATAATCAAAACCGTTTTTTTTATTAATTACTTTTCCTGAAATGATATAATCAGCCATTTTCCAAATGGTTGACTGTGCAAAAAAAAATGTAAACTAACTAAAACAGAGTTTTTTTCTTTCTATGTTTTGTTTGCACTACTCAATTATGGAAAGAAAGAAAAAAAAAACATTTGATGAGAAATTAATAAAAAAAAAAAAAAAAATTGTATTACACAATTTTAAGCTACAAGATTTTGTATTACAGCAGATTGCTGCCGTTGTTATTTCATACACATGAGAAAATTTAGAATAGATTTATTGTTTTTTTTTTTTTTTTATGAGAACATATTTTTCTTTTTTCCATTTTATATTTTGCTCGTTCAGTTATGATTACAATAATTGAATTAGGTAAAGATGGCATTAAATCTACAATTTCAAATTACTTAACTGCCAAATGCAAGAGAAATGAGAAATAAATTTTAAAAAACAATAAATATTTTTATGATATTTTTTCCATTATATTAAATATTATTGGCTTACGTGAATTGCTTATGCCTATGCGGAGGTATCATGTTACATATATTTGTTTTATATTAAAATAATGATATTTTCTATTCATTATGAATTAATGAATATTTTATCATTTGTTTTAAGTAGCTCTGTATGATTTTTATATTTCCTTTATAGACTGGCTCAAAAATGTTAGCAAAGAAAAATGTGTTCAAAAAAAAAATGCCAATAAAATAATTTTTAATTTGGTTAAGGAGAAAATTTGTTGCTTTAGTATTTCTTATTATCTTTTATCAAAATCAAATATAAATTTCAATTTAATTTTTTTAATAGAAATTTTCTATTCGAACCTTTCACCAAATGAAAATATCTATAGACAGTTTTTGAACTCGAAAATGAATTATTTCGAACTCTTTTACTTCCCGGGTAAACCAAATACATTTGTCTTGTAGGACATTTGTTTGTGGAAAGTAAGGCAATGGAATCTTAATCCTATAACGTTGACAATGATAAGAAGAGAAAACACCGCCATATTATGTTGATTGGTATTTGCTCCAAAATTTACAAGACTTTCTCAGTAATAATAATTTATTAATCACGTTTATAACAAATATTATATACCGTAAATTTTATAGCATATTTCTAAAAAAGATCTACAATTATATAGACAAACCAAATTGTCTTTGTTTTTAAATTAAATTAAAAGATATTACAAACGGTGTTAGTGTTACATATATTTTTTTTTTCTTCGAATATGATGCGTGTCTTAGTTAAATAAAAAAAAAAGAAAATCATAGGAAAAAAAAATATCTACCTTTATTTTTATTGTATTATTATAAATCGTATTTGGATTAATATGTATCTAAGAATGATTAAAATATATAATATTATGTAAGAGCAAGTACAAGGTGGTAATTATACATACAATGAGAATTTTATTAGCAATAATAATGTGTGCAATCAATGCAATAAGTACTCTTATTGTTTAAAATTATTTACGATTTATATAAATTTTACAATTAAAAATTTATTAGTGCTATTTCCACAAGGAAAATCATACGTTTTCTTCCATATATTAATTGTGGATACAGTTCTGATCGAATTTAAATTCTTATACACAATAATTCAATCTACTTAAATGATTTTTTTACTTGAAAATTGTACCAGAATAGAAAAAAAAGCAATGCTTCAAAACTTATTTATAATAAAAAAAAAAAACTATTCGTAGGTTTTTTATTAAAAATCAATTTATTTATTTCGTTTTTATTCTTCAGCTACTTACTAAAACACTAAAATATATATATAATTAAATCATTTATTTACAAAACATATCTCTCATCTCTATAATTTAAGCCGACACAATTTACTCAAGATTCCGTTACATAAACATTTTAACAATCATATGACTTAAAAGCCTATTGTTTCTTCGGTTTGCTTTTTTTTTTCTTTTTTTAATTTATTTCTTTCATTCTTTTTTTCACTTTATGTGCTCTGCCTTTATAATCCATTACTACTAATAAGTACGTTGATGTTGTATCATTAAAATACGATCGTCTCTCTGATTATGAAATTAATTTAATTAAATTAAAAAAATGTGTATAAAATTCAAACAATTACTTCAATAGTAACAAATAAATTAATAAATATATGTATAAGTTTGTCCGTTAGAATTGGTTGAAAACAATCAAACACTATATTTACCCAAAATCAAAAGCATAAGCAGTCAATTAATAAAGTATGAATTTTAAATAAAATAAAATATCCGTTTAAATAAATTCGTGGGTTAAGTTTTTATCAAATAAATACATATAATGTGCACTTTTACGTTAAAATATGAATATTTTAGATAAAAAATTTGCCAATGGAATAAATAATTTATTGTTTTTTTTTCTTTTAATTCTTTTTCGTCGTATTGTTAAATAATTATTTAAATAAATATCTACTGTTGCTGTTATTATTATTCCTTTTATATTCATTGTTTTTTTTTTAAAACACTTCCTACGATTTTCTTTAAATATTAGTTAATGCATTTTGAATTACCCGTTGACAATTCAAGAGTTTTTTTCTTTTTCTTTGTCTCTTATACTTATAATGACTCTTACAATTTGAAGATGAATTAACACTTTTTTCTTGAAGAATAACTGCGGTAACTGATCTGAAGTGTCATTGCCAACACATAACATATTTAAAAATTGGGAAATTTTTTGATTCCTATGATATTTGTTTAATAAAAAGCAAAATGATGAATGTCGAATTAGTAAAAAGCATCGTATATTCAAATACTGAGAAGGTTTAGATTAATTGATTGAAATTAATTTAAGCATATTATTATTGCTTATATTGATGATGGGAAATATTTATAATGTAGCCCCTGACTCTCATTTCTAAATTAATACAAACAAATAAATGAAGTAATTGGACTAATTCCAATCGATTAAGGCATGCATTTTGTTTTAATTAATGATAATGCGTAACTTCGGTTTGCCAGAAACTGATACGTCAAGTCGCAAGGTATTATAACCTTAGATAGTATAAGGTAGGTGACCGAAATATTTGGCGGAGCTAAGAGCATATATTATGCAAATCATTAATGTCTAATATTAATTTTTAACAAGAAAAGAAGAAAAATGTTTTTTTTTTCGCATGACTAAATCCGGTATTTAAATTCAATTCTTTTTTTGCAGTTATCACCGATACTAATTTAATAATTTTCTATTCAGAAATTCATATAAAAGAAATAAATAAAACTATATGTTAAACAAAACATGAGGGAAAAAAAAATCATGCACAATTTCAATACAATTAAAACGTAAATATAAAATGCTTAAATGGCAAAATGTGTTTGTGTGCTTTTTTTTCTCTTGATGTTAATCAACAATTTATAAATTAATTTAAAATAAAACAAACATCGAAACGCACGCCCGGTTTATTTATAAATTCAGTATAATATATTGAAAACTTATAATAAAATATTCTCTCCATAAAAGTCTCAGTAAATCTTACATTTACTACATATTAAAGCATCTCGAAATTAAACGCGTTCAGATAATCTAATCTTGGGATCAAGTAAAAGGTTTTTACCGTTTAAATTATCGCATATAATCAATTAAAAGAAAGATTAAAAAAAAAAGATGAAAAAATAAAAACGTATTTTTATCGGACCAAAAAATCTAGTCAAATAATCAATTGAATGAATTTGATTATGGTTAGAAAATCATTTTAATTCCGTGTTACTATTCGTGTTATACATTTTACGGAATAATTAATATGTATTTAAAAATGTACACACAAAACATTTAATCAAATCAGCAAAAATATTTCTTATGATGTTGGATTTTCTATATTTATTTTCTTTTTTTTTTTTTGTTAATAATTTAAATTTTTGTTTTAAATTCAAGATTACTTATCTTATTATTTGTGTTTTTGATATTTAAAATAAACCAGCAACAACAAGTAAATTAATCGCAGCAAACACACAAATTCATTGAAATATGTATCATTCCATTTCATTCATTAAAAATTATTTATATTTTATTTATATATATAATATATACATATAAAATATGCTTTATGCTTATTATGAATTTAATAATATCAATGAGAAAGATATCATTTTTGATATGCATACGTGCTTATGCATATTGCTTTGTGAAAGTTTTTTTTTTTTTTTTTTTATTAATATTTGCTCATTTTTAATATTATCGAAAATATGAAATCTCCAAATATTTTGCGGATATTTAATTTAAAAACGTGTTGAAAAATTTTTAATAGTCTTTTGCCGCTTGTTGTTTTTTTTTCTTTTTAGGATGAATGCGAAAACTATAATACTAAATTCGAAATACATATTTAATTTTAGAGATGGTTTTTGACCTTTAGATTTAAACAAATACTTCATATTTGCAGCCTTTTTTTTTTAACTTTCATGTTGAATTGCGGTTTCCTGAATAGTATTAAAGAAAAGAAGTAAAACTGAAAACTTGAGTCAATTTTATTGGATATACGAAAATGTTGATCATAATCTTGGTACTAGTAATAAGACTCAGGTGCCATCCGATAATGTTTAGTATTTGTTTAATCCTTCTTCATAATTTGTCATATTGTTGCAATATTTTGTTGTTAGCAAATTCAATTCAAATTGATTTTTTCGTGAGAGGAAATTCGTCTAAGTGGGCGGTGTAAAATTAAAAAAATTGTTAACTACATTTTAAATTAATTGTGACATTAGCCTAGCAAGCTATTATTAAGCGTAACCTTCGAGCAAAATATACGGAAAAGTAAAATGAAGAAAGAAAAAAAAAAATTAATAATAAATAACGAGATTCTTATTCATTTTTGATATTTTGGTAATTTGTCAATTGTTTATTATTAATTTTATTATTATTTATTAACAAAAGGCAATAAAAGAAAAGCTTGTAACCGCAAATTGCAAATATATAACCTTGACATTACAATAATGCCTATTAATTTAACTTACCCACAACAAATTCAATTAAATAATACATCCAGGAAATGAAATATCTACTTTTAAAATACAAATAATAAAAACAATCTTTATTTGTCAATAGATTACAAAACCACAAACAAAAAATGAAAAATAAACCGCAAAATACAACGAACAATAATGTTTTTGATATGCGCAATTCTATCTTTTCAGTTGTTATATGTATTACAAATTTTTAAGCGAAAAACCTCGTTATAATGTTAGTTTTTTGTTTTTTTTTTTATATATTTTTATTTAACGAATCAATTTTAAAAGCATTTTTTTATTGAAATAAAAACTCGTTACACCATCACAATAGAATTTGTTGTTTGTAAAATAAAGAAAATATGTATTATGTATAAATATATATTAAAAGAAGAAAAAAACATCTACATAAAATGATACAAAGTATGGAATGATTGTACAAGTACATTAGGGTGTTTCAAAAAGTTAAACAAAATTCACAACCCCTAAATCAATTTCGATTTTGGTCATTTTACAAATTTTCAATTTGTTCAATATATGAAATTTGCCAACCACTCGCTTCATCTCATTTGTAATTTGCTTAAAATCGTAAGAATATAAAACAAGAATCCATAATCATTTTTAGTAGGTATGAATTGTATAGTTTTTCACTGTTTTTGTTGGTATATGGTTTTGTATACGGTTTTTCACTAAGATGCTTGAAATATATTGTGTTTTGATAAAATTCATCCAAAATTGACAAATTTGATCAAAAGAGAATAAGTTGGAAACTGCTACCAACTTTTTGAAACACCCTAATGTACATAGCATAGAAAAGAAATGATTAAAAATCTAACAAAATAAATATATATTATAGGCAATTGTATATATATATATTGAGTCGACCATCGAGCTCGAGGTATATGCAAAATATTTTTTAAATACATTTCTTATGATTAATAGCCATTTACTAAAAAAAAAAAGTTGCAAATTACATTAAAATAATAATAAGAAGAAAAAATTTAGAAAAATAATAAATAATAAACAACAACATTAAACTAAACCGGTTTATATATTTCTCCATAGTACATAATATGTAATTAAATCACATAGACGGTAGGTATTAATAATAATTATACGAGTGGACGTACGTAATTTTTTTTACATTGGTATTAAAATAAAATAAAATTATGTTGGTATCTATCAATATCCATAATGAAAATATTTATTTCGACATAATCAAATCAAATATCTCATTAATGTTCTTAGAAACACTCTTTTCATATATAATATATAGTCAGAGTTTGCCTGAAAGAAATAGTAAGAAAATTATCCAAGAAAATCTGACAACTGCATTCTGAAGTTCTTGCATTTTGTTTTGTTTATGATTGATTAATAATTGATCACCGATTTCTTAATATTCATATGCTATCAAATTGTGATAGTCAACATTGTATCGTTTGTTTTACAGTTCTTGCAATAAAGCGTCTACGAGCAATGATTCTGAGTTACTTCAGAGTAAGTTTCAGGTAATTTTTGAGTATAATTTATGTCAACATTTTTTTGTTCGTCAAAATAACTTACCCCATACTTGCTCTGAATCATTGCTGAAAATCGCTTAATGTAGAATAAAGCAACTAATAGCTGGATATTTAATTTTCTACGCAAATTGAAGATTGATCTATCAATCTTTAATAAATATTATTACCATTTCATTTTCTATTAAAACATATTATTCATAGAAAACGATTTAATAATAATAATAATAAAAAAAAGAAATGAATAGCTTATAGATCACAATCAATATTCTCTAAATCTATTTTAGTGGTTGTATAAATAGATCTTCATATATTAGAGTGGATATACAATAGTTTTATTTTTTTGTATAAGAAACAACAATATATAAGTCTAACTATTTTCAGACGCACAATAATACCGATATAGGAACACCATTACTTGTCATTTCAATAAAAAAATCAAAAATAAAAAAACTTATTGTAATAGCAATTTGAACTAAAATTAATAATATTAATCATAATAAATACAAACCCAATCAAGTTTTTTTTTTTGTGTGATTTTTAAATTCGACAATAACTTTTAAAATTTTATGTGTTAAAAAAATCCTAAATATACATAGACACCGTTTGGTGAATGAATGTTTGGAATGAATGAAAATGAAATACCTGCTTTTTATTACTATGTGAAACTTGGGTCTGTAGTCTGTTCTTTAATTTTAGTTTAAATTGAGTTTATATATAAATATATAAGCATAAAATAATAATCATAGCCAATAAATTGATGTCGTTCAACTTTTTCATATTAGTTTAACTGACGATATGAATATGAACTCGTACGGCACATATATTTTTCTTTTATGTATTCGCGGCACAATATTGTGCATATTATTATTAATGTAATAGCGAATATATGGTTTGATTTGTTTCTTTTTATTTTATTATTTTTTTTGTATGTATGATTCCTTAGTGATTTTAAAAATTGAATTTTCATATTTTTTATTATTATGATTTCAATAAACAGCGACAGACAACACAACATATTATAATTATTTAGTTAGGTGAAATTTAGGTCGCTTTTCTATCATTTAGTAAAGCTACGCGATAATATTATAAATGTGTAATAGGTTGCCTTAAGACATATTTCTTATATGTAATTTATAATAATTTGTGTAATCTAAACTGTGCATTTATTAGTCAATGTATATTGATTTTTATTTGATTGACGATTTTCTATATTATTTATTTAACTTATGTAATATCGTAACGTTTTTTACTGGTCTATCCGTAATTTATTTTAATAATAAATATTTGATAAATATGATTTATTTTTGAACACAACGAGATCTTAAACATTTTATTTTTTTGTTGCTCTTTCTTAAATATCACAATAAAATCCCAAAAAGAAATCCACTTTTATCTTTATAATATAAAGTTCATCTACAGCGTGTGTGTGGTGTGAAGTATTTAACTATAATCTTATTTATTTTTTATTTATATAAGTTTTAAATAAATGAAACAGACTTTTTATGTCCTACATATAAAAGTAAACTAAACACGAGAATAAATTTCACTCAATACAATAGCAATGTTGATAAGAATTGAAATTAGAAGCGAGGTTATTCACTTCTCTCATTATTTTTTAATTAATTCTAAAACAATTTATATTCAATAAAGAGAATATTTTCATTTCAATTGCAAATAATAGAGCAAACAAGCACCTGCCACAAAACCGCAAAGCGCTTTAAAATTATTATTTATGCGTAATGAAAAAAAGGAGAAGTCTTTGTCTTTTAGTGTAAAGTAACACATTTGAAAAAAAAAAAAAAAGTTCAAATTTTTTATGTTGCGTCTAATAGAAAGTTACAAATATATTATAAAATTATAATTAGTTTATTTTTGTAGACAATATTTCTTTTAATAAGAAAACGACAACAAAAACAACATAAACGAAAATAGGCATTAATGCGATACAATAAAAATCAGCATACAATAGACTTTTACAGAGAAATATTCGATACGATATGAAACGATGCTATATGGTTTGCAATTACACGAAATCAGTATTATTTTTTTTTATTTTCTTCTTCTCTATATTAATTTTAATATTGTTATGTATTACTTTGGCTGATATAATGATCTCGCACAGTACCAGGAAGAAAAAGTATATTTTTTAATCTAAACAAAGTGCAAAGAGAGAATGAAAGCCAAACTTAGCATACCAATTTGATATATATTTAAAGCAAAAATATATTCAAAAAAAATGAAAAAAAAATAGAAGAAAATATGAAAATAAAAATAATAATCAAAGTAGGTATGAATTTTAAGTGTCAATGGTGCGATATCAATCATGAAAATAATATTTAAAAAAAAATCTAATACAAATCTATCAAAACAAAAACAAATTCAATAATGCTTTTAAATGTACTGACACATCATAACTACATTACCCGATAACTATCTCAATCAATATTATGATTAATGTTTATTAAATTGAATTTATGTGCCTTTGCAAATAGATATATATTATTACAAGTTGAATGTGGATAGATAATTAGATGGATAGATAGGTGCTGCTTTAGAAATATATATATTTGAGCCCATTGACATGTAATGTCTATATGAGAATTTGTGCCTAATAATAATTTGTGTAAATAAAAGAAAGTTTATTATTATTATTATTATTATTATAATAACGATTTGCCATAGCTGATTCAATATTGTGCCCATGCGATATTATATGTAGCTATACAGTTTGAACGTATTTATTATGTTTATCGTATAAGAGGTTTATATATTTATTTATTTTTCTTTTAAAGTCAGAGAGAAAAAAAAATTACAATTGTTTGCCAAATATATTTTAGTTGAATCGCATTCAATAATATATATTATATATTGTATATATGTACAGTACATATGAACTGATTGAAAACCATATATATTTATATATCGCTATAATGAATCTAATTAAAATTATGCAATTTCAATTAAAAAAAGAAATATTTATTTGCATATGGTAGCCAGTTAATGTACATAGAGAGTACATAATTCAGTCAATAAAATACATAAAATAATTTTCTATAATTTATTATTATTAAAACATTATATTACCTAATTTTAATCTTATATACGTATTATGAATTATGATTACTGCGATTAGATCTGTTTAAAGTTATAAACATTATTCTTAATGAAAATTCATTTTGACCTCAGAAAATGTTGCTTTTAATAAAAATCAAATTATTATTATTATTTTTTTTTTTTTAAAATAAAAGTTGAGTGGTTTTTGAAATTTCTCAACATTATTTCTATGGAAAGGAAACCCCTTAAGGGATATTTTTCGACATTGATTTTATTATTGATTCGTATAAAGAAAATGATTTGAAATTTTTTTATATCAGAAATCAGAATGCTATAAAAAATAATAAGTTTCGTTTCTAATCATTATAATAATCAAATGAATACAAATGAAACTAGGCGGTGTAACATTTATTTGGAGATACATTTATTGCTTACACCTCGTTTAGATTAGGACCTTAAAGTTGGTATTTTAGGCAGTAATATCTATATTTTCTAATGTAAACGTAAATACCTTATATTTCACAATTCTTTTGAAAACTGACTTTGACATTTCCTAAATAAAATATAATGTGTGCTTATCAGCTGATAAAAATGTATCAACATTTTCTTTCCCATGCGGGATATTTGTGCATGCGGCGTTTAACCAATATTTATATTTCACTTTTTATAATTAAATCAAATGCGTACGTTTCAAAAATTACAGAATTTCGAATATTTAATATTGAATCTAATATAATTACAATATAATTAAGCAATAATCAGAAAAATAATAACAAAATTTCAATGTATGGGGCAAAAATATTTAAGTTACTTATATATTGAAAATGGATAATAATATCACTACGTTTACATTAGGCTCCAAAAGTTAGTTCCTTATTTTCAATGTTAGTCTCTTATATTTTTCACGCGTTTAGTACCTAAGATATCGAAATATAACCTAATACCTAATCCAAACGTAGTATTACGATGTTATTTCGAAGCCCTGCTTTACCGATAAGACATGTTAGTGACACTCAAATAGGTTTATGAAGAAATATTAAAACAAAATATTTTTCTTTTTTTTATTCAGTAAAGGATAAATAACTCTTGACCGAATTATTTCGTGAAGGCAATACCAATCCAATACTACATTTTTTAGAAAAGCAAATTAAATGCTTCTTAATTACGAATTAATTGGTTATATGTTGAATGTGAGATTTTCTAAAACCTTTTTTTAATTAAACTATTAAAGCACATATTATAAAAAATAGTAAGCATTCTTTATCCAAAAATAACATTTTTATAAATATTCTAAATGAGCAATTTTACAGAATAATTCGATTTGAATGGAGGTTCATTTGTCATAAAACGAATATAAATTATAAATGCATAAAATGATTTTTATCAAAATAAAAATAAAAACACAAAAATATTTCCTCTATTACTTCATCCTATAAATAAATGCCAGTTGTGCTTAAAACGAAACTTAAAACATAACTAAAAACACAATAAATCAATAATAAAATGTATAGCAATGAATTGTTTTCGTACATTTGCAACTTACTGTAATTTAATGAATTTTTATCGTTTTTAATTTATTTATAACTTTATAATTAATCAAAATAATAACAAGTTTTTGCCATTCATGGGATCTTTCAAATTGATCCATTGAAAATGTTTTGGTGCCTACGCCCTGAGCAAATAAATCTAGATCAATGTCGTATGTCATTATAAAGCTATTTTAAAGCTTTAATATGCGCGCGCCTGCATAAACAAGTAAATTTCAAGTAATTTTTATTTTAAATTCCTATTTTCCACTTAAATTCTAGTGATTTGTATTTTGTGTATGTTTAATTGTTAACTTGTGTTGACTATAAAACCATTTTAGAATTGATGAAGCAAAATATATATTGTTGTGAAAGCAATAGATCGTGTTTCGTGAGTAATTTTTAAATAAATATAAGAAATGATGGATTAAACTGACTTATTTTGATTAAAATCAAGAAGAATTAATTTTTCAATTAAACGAATCACAATAAATTTAAAAAATAAAAGAAAATATGAGAAAAATATTAAAACTTAAATAATACTTAGACTAAATACGAATTGTATAAAGTATAATCTTATGTTATTAATTAATAGCCTCAGTGTTTAATATGCTATTCTGAACCATTTTTTGCATTATGTTTTAGCAATTAGTAAGTTGCTTATTTCCGATTTTATAACATCAGGCATAATAGATGCTTTAGTCGAGGTTACAATTACGTGACATTAAGGATTATCTCATTTGAAATTATTCGGTTGATAATATTTTTAAATGTTGCTAATTAAATAAATATTACAATAACATTTTAAATGCTTCACAACAAATTAAATATTAAAAGAAAATGAAATTGAAAAGCAGAAGAAAAAAAAACAGTAAAAATCATTATTTTATAATTTCAAAAATGTTTTAATACATAATTATGTCAGTGCATAATATACACCGTATATAACTAAAAACTAATTTACAATCGTTTCAGATGTACGCGTACATTGAAAATGATCAAAAATAATATATTCTTGACATAAATACCTTTATTAGACCGTCTACGGTTATATTTTGGTTATTCATATTCTTAAATACTTAAATAAATTTAAAATTGAATTAACTAAATGGAAAAAAATGTAATAAAAAAAAAAACCACTAATGTAAATTGTTTTGTACAATTGTTAATAAAAAAAAAAAATATGTCAGTTTTATAATCGTGCGAAACAAAAAATTAATTAAAAACAGAAAAGAAAAAAAAAATTGAAAAAACAGAAATATCCTAATTGATTATTTACTTTATTGTTTTTATTCAACCGGCATTACTTCTAGTCAGTTGACATAAACCAGCGCATGATTTAATAATGATTTTTATCGCAAAGAATTTATTTCTTTGCATATTTACTTATCTTATCGTTATGAATTTATCTTAAATTATTGTACACGCAGAATATTAACCAAGGTTTTATTATTATTATTAAAAGTTAATATTCATTGAATGAATTATTTTGGTTGGTACTCTATCGTCTATTGTTTTTTTTTTCTCTGTTGCGTACAGATAAACAACACTATACATTTTTTTCCCTTTCCTTTAATTAATAATACCTATCTACTTGTAACTTAAGTAGGCATAATATCATTTTACTATTTAATAATTTTTAATGTTGTCGTGCTCTCGTGCACAACATTTAATGTGGGCATCAATACATAATTTTTGTTGTGTTATTTTTTTTTTATGTTATTTTATAACAACACATCGCAGGTACGTGCACGATTAAAAATAAAAATAACTTTTATGTTACTTGGGCTAAGAGATGTTGTATTGGCGACTTGCAAATATTTCCCAGGTCAAGAGCATTTTTTATTAATTTTTTATTCACTTGTAAAGTCATACATTTGCTATTTTTTTAATTTTTTTTTTGACATTATTTTATTATTATTGTTATTAGTAAGCAATTAATTAAAGACATCATTACTTTGCCACATTTAATTTACGTAACCTTAAGTGTACTTGTAAAGTACTTATATTTATCGTATATGAATGAAATGGTGAATATTGATTATGAATTGTTTGGTAAATTAACAATTATGTTTCAACTGGTTCTGGTTTTAAATCTTACAATGCATTTTTGCCTTCTTTATTACACACATTTTTTAATAAAATTTAATTTCTGTTTGTTATATTTGAATAAAAATAATAAAACAATTTACTTTTATGATATGTGATGTGATGTATAAATTGATTTATCCTATGAAACTTTTGAATAGAAATTTTGATTAATTAGATATGCAGCGATGATGATGAGATTTTGCTTGAACATATTCATATATATATATAACTGAACTTGATGTAACAATAAAAGTAAATTTCTCCTGAATATTTTTTTTTATGTCTTTTTAAAGGAATATCCATGTCGAATCTAAATCAAATCAATTTTTGGAGCTTATTTCTTGGAAAATAAGTCATATTTTTATGCTACTCGAAGGAAGTCATCAGGAGTAAAGCCATATAGTTTGGAGAGGTATTCAACACACCTTAGTGAACATTTATCTCTTAGAATAAAATTTAAGTTTCTCTTATATCCGAATTTAGTAGACGTAAAGGTTCTCGACATATTTAACCAAAAGTGATATCCAAGAAAATATCCTTGCTAGCCTTTGAAATATGCATTGTTGCATCAGAAAAATTAAACAAAAAAGATCTTATTTTCCATTTTAAGCTTATTTAACTGTTTTTATAGTTTCATTATGTACTGAAAAAATCATTTATATAAAAAAAAATCTTCAATGCAAGTTATAAGATTTACCATTCGACAAGTTTTACATAAACATTTATTCTAGACTAAATTTTTTTTCAATTTTTTTTAGAAATAAAGTTATTTGGTCAATTAATTTGAAATACTAAAATTTTATTTAATATTCACGAAATAATATCAATTCACTCCCTATTATTTGATATCCTTTCAAAAATTTCTTAAACTTAATTTCTTTTAATAAGATCCACACGTTTTTTCATGATCAATTTCTACATATAATTAAACTTGAAAACGATCATCATACCACAAAAACTATCATCAACCAAATCCATTATATCCATAACAAAACGAAAAATATCTGAAATAGTATTTAATTCAATAAAACTATTTATATTTTTGTCAAATGAATGTTGGTATTAATAATGCGCATAAATCTTAGCAATCGCCAACATAATGTTTCCAGAAAAATATAACAGATAAAATTTAATATTTGCGAATATAATCTTTTCAAATAAATTTTACGAGCTTTTATGCGCACGTTGATGAATAAATGAATGAAATATCTGGTATCTCTGTGTGTAGTTTTCTTTGATGATATATTTAACAAACAGTACATAAATAATATTATTAAGTACCATTAAAAATATAACTAGCAATACAAAATGCATTATCACAGTTATGCCACAATAATGACATTCTCTATTTTAAGCCATTAATTTCTATTAAGTGATGTTTTTCTTCTTTTATTTTTTTTAATATATATATTCTTATTTTTGTCTAGTTAAAGATAGATCTTTACTTCTCACATATATTATAATAATAAAATGGTGTGCCTTACATTCGAAATGGTAATGGTGCAGAATATGTTGTATCGCATTTGTATTTAATATAGGCAACCGCAACATATTAATATACACTCTATTTACGTTTTTGTACTGTTTTTTTTTTCTTTCTTTTTTTAACATAGGCACTGCACACATTTTTGCTTTTTTTTAAACTTTCTATCATTTCAATTAATGTGTGTACGGTGTACGGAATCACGTATAAATATTTTAAATTTGTAGATGAAATACACACGACGGGAACAGAATTATGCTTTTTTTGAGTATTAATTGTTTGGCTTTTGATAAATACATCCATAAACCAAGAGAGAGATAATTATCGCATAAACAATGTGCGTTGTTGTTTTGTTTTTAGTTTTATATTGTCAATGATTTTGTTGTTGTTTATAAGTAACTATCTCAACAAACAACCTATTTGACTATTTTTTATTATTATTATTATTATTATTATTATTATTTTGTAAATCAAGTTTCTTTTAATGTAGAACATTTTTATGCATTGAACATTGGATACGCTAGGTTATGGCGAACGTGAAATGAATTGTTAACGATAATTATGATATTTTTTTTTTATTAAAGTACTATTATTAGTATCGTATGTCATTTTGACAAGTTATTAAATGTTTATTAAATGTATGCCAAAAATGGTCCTATTGTTTAGAAACAAGAAAGAAAATAAATATCCACGAATAATTGCAAAGCTGGCAGAATAAACGTTTTTCATTTTTTCGGTCTTTATTTTCTCCGAGGCATTGTCACTTAATATATCAAACAAAATTTTGCGAAAACTAAATATAAATTCATTTTGTTCGGTAGGTATGCGTATAAATAAACCTTACACATAAAGAAAGCTAAAATTTCTCATTTATAGAAAACCTATAATTATATGCTTAGTTGTATACACACGGGTAGAAAGAGTTAGAGGATGATTACTAAATTAAAGTTTATTTATAGTCAATTACGAAAATATGAAAAATAAATTAATAGTATATGCCTGAACAATTACTAAATAATTACCAGAACAATATACACAAGTTCGCTTATTTCAATTTATTTTTTATTTTCTAATTGTTTATATAAAATTTTAATTGAAAAATATGCTTCTTATATTCCCGTGTGTTATTTGGCACTTATTTTTCGAGTTTGGCTCAAATTGTAAATTGTCATTTAGTTTTTTTTAAATAAAACCTTTAAGGGTTACCGATAGACTTTTACTTTGTTATTCGAAACTGTGTAGAAAGAAATGAAATATGAAGAAAAGACGAAAAAAAAATCAAGTTTGAGGGATTATTCATAATTGTTTAAAATTTTGTAAGAAAAATCAAATATTTTTTTCTTCGGAACTTTTGTATTTTTTTTTTTTTTATAAAACTTGTTACGATACAAATAAAGACATTACATGAGTTTAAATTATTTTATTTTCGAAAACTCGTTTTCTTTTCTTTTCCAATATTTTTAAATCCTGAAATTTGTAATTTGTTTAATTGCGGAACAATAATCAAAGAATTACAATATTGTATTTTTTATCAATTTCTATAGGCAAAAACGACATTTAACTGAAATTCGAAATTTAATGTTTGTTTGTATTTTTTTTTTTTTGGTTTCTCTCGTCAATGTAATGTTAGGGCTATGAAACAAATTGAGGAAATATAGAAAACAAAATCAAAACATAACAAAACATTAACCAGCAAATTCGTAACAGTCCATTAATATTTTTATCTAATAATAATTATTATTAATATTAATAGTTTGAAAAAAAAAAAAAAAACAAAAGAATTATCAAATTATTTGATTATGTTATTATATGTATTTATTGCTGTGCCAATTTTTTTTACCAAAATAAACAAGAATCGAGATATGTGTTTAGAAAATTGTTTGTAAACATTTTAGTTTTGCCAATCTATAAATATATTACCTAAATTTTTGTATATCTTTCGTGTAATTTTATTTAATGATAATTCGCTGATGATTTAATATTATTTGATGTACTCAAATTTCGGTAAACAGTACTTAAAAACTAGACGGGTTTTTTTTTATTTTTTTTTTTATTATTCAATTTCCATTCAGCACGTTTAATTAGTGGAAATATTAAATATTTGAAATGATGAGAAAAGTTATTGCTTTAACCATTTCGTTATTATGTATTATTATTTAAAGGACCTGCAAATAAATTATTCTAAGCTTTTTACAGTAAACAACATCCATCACATACATTACAACATAACGAGCTATAAACATTTCTAACAAATAAGTAAAATAAAATGAAAAATATTTTAAATATTAGAAATGGATTTAATGCATTTATAATCTAAATACAATCAATAGGCCATTGAGCTGTAATTTATGAATAATTATGAATATAAATCAACGATTAATTTTATATGTTTCAATAAAAAGAATATCAATCCTTCAGCTTCATTCAGTATGTGGCCCTTATGAAGTTTGTAAAACCGGTCACAATAATTATGAGTGTATTATAATAAATGTATGATAAAAGTGAACGAAAATAATAAGTAATAATAATAATAATAATAATACTTAATAATAATAAAAAAAAATCTTATGATGCAGCCAGTCGCAACAGCGTCAATTTAATATAATTACATATTTTATTAATAAAATGAAAGTGAAATTGAAATTAAAAACAACCGAGCCACACCATTACCTATTCAAGTATTTTATTTTATTTTATTAGCAATTTTTGCTTTAAATATCAATCAAACCATCATCAGAGAGGAAAAATTGATATCGCGCGGTTTTTTTTTAAATTTTTTTTATTTCTTTTTTAAATAATGAATGGGCATTGACTTTACGCCATTAAAAACGTGCACAACAAGTTAACGCTTTATTTGTAAAATTATTGTATAAAAATGTTGCATATAGAAAGAATGAAATATGTTTATATAAATGTTTATGTACCGCGCATCCATACAGAGGTCGGATTATATTATATGCATTTATTATTATTCTTGTTATACATTTATTTATTTGCTATAGAAAACTGTTGACGGTCGGTGTTAAGAAATTATTAAATAGATGCTATTTTATTATTATTACTTATTTATATTGTATCGCTTCATTTTCATTCAAAACTTTCTTTATGCTGTGCGCACATTTAAATAACACCTTTTTTTGTTTTTCTTTTTTTTTTTTGTTTACAATATTTTATGTATCAACGGCGGCTTTATATTAAAATTTAAAAATAGGAATAAAAAAAAATGTATTTACTTATAAATTAATCGCAACGAGAAGATAAAATAAACAAGAAAAAAAAACGGTCTCACATTATGTGATGGTGTTACTTTAATGATATTTTGCCTATTACATGAGGATGATATATTTTGCATTATAATATTATATTCCATAATTATTATTCGCGAAAACAATAGACTTGATAATTATTAAAGAAATAAGAGAGAAAAAAAAACACAAAAAACAAAAAAATTAAATGTAAAAATCCCTCAATTTGTAACGCGATTTTTTTCATTTTTTTAAATGCATGTTTTACAATGTATTATATCTGATGATTAGATTATTCATAACATAATCATAACTTTATGCAAACAACAAAATACAGCAGAGTAATTATATAATGGTTGAGACTGAACGCAACAGTTTCTTCTTCTCATTTTTTTAATTTTTTTTTTTTATTTATTTATTGTATAAATCTTAGATATTGAGAACTATTATGTTTTGATGTTACGTTAAAGCATATTTCACTTTCATTAAATGTGATAAATAATATAAAAGTCATCCTCAGTATATCTAACATTGAATCACACACCACTAGTCCAAATCAAACGTGAAGTTTTTTTTTTCATCAATGTTATTAATAATTTTTATATTTTGTTAATCATTCTTTTAATTATTAAGACTTATGTATTTGTTATTACTATACTTAAGAAAATTTTCGAATTTTTATCATCGTGATTTCCGTGTGTTTTATAATTGTTATATTACATTTAGATGCCTCCTAAAGATCATAAGATACATTTATTAATTTCAACAATACTATATGTACTTACATAATATTCACGTACGTGTTAATGATTTTTAGTTTAGAAACCTTTAATTCAAATTCGTTTAAATTTTAAAATCTTAAAATTAGCATAAATTATTAAAAATCAGTGAGATTTTCTATACATATTTGATTAAAATGTGACTGGAAAAGTTCTGTCCGTTAACAAAAATTAGTGTTTTCAATTTATGTTGTATAATTCAAATTATTGAATGAAATTTAAAAAATTCTCAACTTAACAATTTATTCAAAACTGTACAAGTCGATAAATTTCTAAACATAAAATCTTCAATAAGAATAATAATTATAAATATTGTCATGTTTACATAATAAAATAATATATAATAAAGTTTTGGTGTTTGCTATAATAAATTTCACAATATTTTTTCCTCAATACTAAATTATTAATAATGTTTAAGATTATGAATAATTTAACGTAATATGAAAGAGCGATAAAATTATAATAATAATAATAATAATAATAATAAAAAAAAAAAACAAAAACTTATAAATAAATAAAATTAAAAAAAAAAATTGATTATTATTATGTGCAGGCCTAAGGTACAGGCACACTTCCTCTATTTAATATCATTCCGAGTAACACATTACATTTTACACAGAGACATAAATCCAATAAAATAATATGCACATAAAATACATTTCAATTAAAAAAAAAACAAAAAAAAAAAACGTAAAATTTTGAACAGTACGAACACATAATTTTTAATATCAATAAGAACCAGCGCACACCATGTAAAATGGTCAACGTTCGATAAATATACATTTTACACAAAAATTGCATAATATACCGGTTTGACAAAAAAAAAATTAAAATTAAATAAAAAAAAATGTTTAAAACCAAAGCAACCGAATATATTTAGCAGCGTGTATTTATACCAAAACAGAATTATAAATTTTTAACCTAACTTAAGTATAATAATAAATAATAATATAATAATATAATGCTGTGTGCGCGCATATTATACCTTATTAACACACTTACGCTTGTGTATTATGCGATCTATGAACATGAACAAAACCATTATACAAGGCACTTATACCAATTTTATTTATTTATTTTTTTGTTCTTTTTTATTATTATTATTATTACTTATTTGTTTTTGCTTTATTTTTATCATTTTATGTACATTTTATATACATTTTTTCATAAAATACAGCAAATAAATCGAACAAAAATAAATGTAACGAATTTTATATTGATGTTGATGCAAAAATACACAAATATAAAAGTGAGTACAGAACGTTTTTTTTAAGAAATAACAAATATTTTTGAATACATTGTAACGATGCGTGGTTTTATTTTTACTGGTAAAGTATCTTGCAATTTGGTAAATAAAATATTTTTTATTTCTATTTGTTTGCTTTTGTCTGTGATTGTTTTATTATATTCCATTAAAATTATAGTTTTTATAATTTTATAGTTTTCTATGCGAAATCCCCCCCCCCTCAAATGGTTGGCATGCATTTGAAAAATGCTTACAGGAAAACCTACGTATAAATGAAATAATAAATATTGCACGCGGACGTCGAAATAAGTCTTTTACAAAATTAAATATAAACTAAATCGCAAATTAAATATTTATGCGTGGAAAAATTCAAAACAATGGAATATAAAATATGACAAATGGTATGTTAAAAATATTTCGCGCGCATAAGTTATAATTGAAAATGCTATAAGCCATTATTAACCACTTGACGTAACGTAATGTGTTATATCCAGCTATGAAGTGGCTGGTGTAACATATTATTTATAATGACTGCAGCGATAAAGACAATAACATGGTTTGACCCATTACACCGACCGTAATGTGCGCGCATAATATTTGACAATATAAATGGATTTAATATACAGACAATATATTTAAATGAAAAACACAAAAAAAAAACATGTATTTATGTTTCTGTCACAAAAATTTTAGCTGTAGGGCAGGTACTTTTTAATATCATAAACTAATTAATCATAATCAAAATATTGATTAATTGGAATTGATTTTTAAAGGTTTTTAAAAGAATTTAAAAATTTATGCGTTGTTATACAGTAAAAAAAAAATGAGCAACGATTTTGTCAGATAAGTAATTAAATCTTTAAAATAATATCTTTATATGTAAAAAACACTCAAAACGCGACTTCTTTAAAATGAAATATACATTCACCAGAGCATATATGAGTTACGAGTGCATATAAATATGTCTTCTTAAATTCAAAATATCAATTAATTATCGACCAGTAATTAGACCAAAAAAAAAACCGAAGAAATGATCAATCAAGTTTAAATTTACGCAATAAATCTTTTAAATTTAAAAATCACTATTCAAATATACCACACCATAAACATAATTTAACATATCGAAATTAGCTAAGAAATAATACGGAAATGCTTGAAAACTATTCAATTAATATTTGTTTTATATTAATTCTCTCGATCTCTGTCTTTCTATTGCCTGGGTAGTTAACGTAATCGTAATACTCATCGACTTATTATTTAATAGTATTATTTGTAATACATATCATTAAAAAAGAAAAGTACACAGAAATAGTCAATTCACATTATTAATTAAATTAAGCACGCAAAAATATATAACTTATTACCTCGAAAATCGTAATAAATGCAAATTTTTTTTTTTTTTTAATTAAAATTTCTTCGCATAGAAAAAACGTATTTATTTGTAAATAATAAATAATTTTGTATTTTTTTTTTAAATTTCGCAAACAAACTTCAGAGAGACTCAAATTTCTAGGCAATAATAATATGACAAAACTTACTGATCGCATTCTTATTCAGAATTCTGGTAGTTTTCTTATAAATTATGCTATAAAATTATGAAGTCCGAAAACCAGTTTTGTTTTATTTTTTCTTTATGTCATAATGTTTTGTCGGATAATTCCAATTTCCAAGATGATAAAATTGGTTAACTTTCATTATCACTGAATTGATCTTTACAAAAACATGAGTAAAACAAAAAAAAAAATTGATTACATTTTTATCTTCACTTTTGTTTTGTTTTGTTTTGTTGTTTTTTCAACCACTATATGCTTTAACAAAATCGAATCAAATCTTATTTATCGTGTTATACATTCTCTGTTAAAGTAGCTTCATATTTATTTATTTAATATTTGAAAATGTAAAAAATCATTAAAATTTTAACGAAATATTCTCTTTAAAGAATAATGAAAGATACAATAAGAATATGAAATTTTAAATTGGAAGTAGGTTTTACTCAATTCAAATATTACAATCACCATAACCACATAATAAATAATGATATCAAACTGAATATATGTAGCTTCATTCTTTTATTTTTATTAATGGGCCCCAATCATTAAACTTATTATCTTTTTAAGTATTGTCGATATATAGTGACAAACAAAATAATACATTCATTACTAAATTCAACACTAGGTATGTAAAAGTATTATAATTTTTTCACATAACCTAATTAAAAATAAAATTTATGACAGAGAAAAAAAGCATCTTAAAAACATGTAATATCAAAATATATAAATAATTCTGCTGATTAAATTATTAAAAATATATAAATATACTTAAAAAAGACACCAACATTGTGCAATCCATATTGATGAATGACCCGAAATAATAAATATATCCGCAAATTGCTCAATTTACCACCGGAGCTTAAGTTAAATAAAAATTAAAAAATTGTACGAACATATATAACGAATATTGAATCCAATATAAGAAGCATCCATTCACTCACCATTGCCATAACAGTTATTTATTGTTGATATTTTATAATAGCCATAATACTTACCGTACGATCGAAATCGATACTCACAGTTAACAGAAATCAATATTAGAAGATAATAAATAGAAAAAAAGAAAAAAAAAAACTAATCTTGAAATGAATTAACAAAAAAAAAAAAAAATCATCATTTTAAAGCGCCGCTTTTAATTCTTTACATAACAATTCCGAATTACCTAAAAAAAAAATTGCATAATTCTATTTTTATTCGCAAGAATTATAAACGAAGAAATTTTTTGGTATACAATCACATTGAATGATACATATTTTTTTAATTAAAAAACTATTGATTAGGTGTATAATGTGTGAGCTCTAGTTAAGTCATAAATGGATTACTCATCCTGTGGCCGTAGAGTAGATTACACATTAATATTTTATTGCGACAAAGTTTTATTTAATCGCAATATCGTAAATAAATTAAAAATTAAATAATCATTTTACCTATAATCTCATTAATATGATATAATTTAAGATAAATTAATGAGAGAAGAAAAAAAAAACTAAAAAAACAACCAAACAGCTTAAAAACTACACAAAAACGTATAGGAATAAGTTTGCATTTACTTTACGCATGAAAGGCTTAGACATATTCAAATCTAAATGGGCAAACAGTTAGCAAAGTATTAATATTGAACACATAATTTTCATGATTATTAAATCAAATGAGCGCCGTCTAGCAAATGACAAAAGAGAATGTATTAAAAAATGAGTATATATACGTAGATATGAAATGAATTATAACTTATTAAATGATAGTAAAATCTCTGTACTCTATTTATTATGTGATAAAATTGATATTAAATATGCGTTGAGAGCCCTTTTACTATTTCATAATGATAAACGAAATTCTTTGAAACTATTGCATTTCATGTATTTCATATTGCTCAGCGATTTATGGTTGAACATATTGATGATTATTAGCATATTATTTTTGATAATAATTGATTCCTTTGTACAAGCTTGTTGGGGAAACCCGTAAGCGAAATAAATAAATAAATAAATAAATAAATAAATATTAGCTATAAGATATCGTGCTTTCATTTAAATCTGAACAATTGTTGACTAACTGGAAAGCATGTTTTTTCTCTTCTTTTATATAATGAAAATGGCCACGCATCGCCTATTCTTGAGAAACTAATTGGGAAAACACAAGCAAAAGTCTTCTTCAAAATATATTCTTCCGTCTTAAAATTAAAAAAAAAACGTTATACAAAACTAATTTTTCGGATGCGTGTGAAATCATTTATCTAATATCAAATTTGTATTATAATAACCTATCCTCTATCTGGCTCTGAATCTAAATGAATTATGAATTATGAATTAAAAAAAAAAAAAATTGTGCTGATAATGAATTATTAATTTTTTTTTTTTTAGTTTATAACCCGACTGATTATTTATTATAATTTTATGTTATAATCGATAACAATAATGAAAAAACTACTTCCGAAGAAATTAACATTAATGTCTATAAAAACACAAATAGATGATAATTTTTTTTATTCATCTTTTTCTTAGCATAAATTTATTATAAATACATACAAATATATGTAAAATTGGTATTATAGTACAATAGAGTGCTTATTTTTAAGAGCGCATATCACGCAGATATTCTGAAGGAAGAAAAAACATCTTCAAATGGATTCATGATTTATAAGAAGTAATTATTTTTTTCTCTTGGGATCTATTTCACCAAAACTTACGATTCTACAATCTCTGAAAAATCGGTTGATTAACAAATTTTTGAGATCGTCAAAATAAAAAACTATGACATAGGCATCTGCAAATGTAAGCTACATTTTAATTTTAAATGAATTGCACTTTTTGTGAAATAATTATTTTCTCCACCGAGACTTATATTCCTAAAAAATTTCTAGTATATTCTCGTCAAGTGGACCCTCTTAAAGCTAAACGCTTGTAAATTTTATATATGTGTATGAATTTATGCTGAATTATGTATTCGCATTTCAGTTTAATAATATTTATTAAAGATATGCAGAAATAAAAAAAAAAAAAAAAAAGATTTGCACTCAACGGAAAAAAAAACTTTTCTATAAAGGAAAGGTGTGATTTTGAAAAGCAAAAAAAAAAAAAAATAATAAGAAAAAAAAACTCGCAGAATTATGTTTAGAAAAATCTAGGTCAGATAGATCGCCTCGCGTTCGCCACAATGAGTGATGGTGCAATATCGTAATATTGGGTTATTAAAAACAAGTTTTTAAACCAAAAATATTATTGTCTTGTGTTTATTAAAATTTTTATTTGTTTATTTTTGCTTAAAATTTATGATACAAAAGAAATATGGAAGATGATTTGGAATTTGCATAAAATACCTAAAAATATATTATTCATATGTCCGTTATTTTTTGTAGTAGTAGTAATAATATTTTGCCATATAGTGAGAATAATAAAAATTGAATGTCTATTAAATTTCGTGAAAGAAATCATTTTTGATAGAAATTCGAAAAGGATTAATTGCTAGGTATATATAAATAGTTTGCAGAATTCTCAAAGTTCATCTATCTATATCTCTTTTTTTTTTCTTTTTACTAATTTTTTCTATTAAATATCACTAAGCTTCACTACAATATGTGAAAAAATTAAACAAATCATGATCAACAATTTCTTCATGCACATCTTCTTTCTTTGCAAATGCGGCAACATCAATTTTCAGAACGGAATGAAAACTATATTGTACCAGGCATACACAATAAATCGGTTAGAGTTTTTTAGAAATCATGTAAGACAGAAAAATGATTAAAATAAAAATTATGACTATGTTCGCATCTAAAAGAAAGAAAAAATTAAGAAAGTCCACAATCAAAATCATTACAAGTCATCTCTTCCGGTTTATTTATATATTGAAAAAAAAAAATAAAAAAAAAGATAGTAAATCAAATAAATCAACCAAATTTTAAATGCTTTTTCTATAGTTTAATTAAGGCATTCAATATCATTGATATCACTGTCACCGTTGCTACATATTAAAATTTTATTTTATTTTCTACACCAATAAACGAATTCAAAAGAAAATAAATAAAAAAGAAAATCGACGAAGCAAATTCTAATATTAAATACATTGAAAATTTATAAATGCTTGTTTTACAAAACAATGAGATCTAGCACAAACACATATCACATTAGAAATGCATCGAATTGAATCAATTGTAACACACACACACACACACACACACACACATACACATACACGGCAGAAGCATATAGAATATTTTTGGTGTCTAAGTCAATTGGCACGCATGAAATGAGTATAAATATTTATGTTAATAGGTTAAAAAAAAAAAATCCGGTAACGGCGTAAAGTTTTTTCTCCATTTTCATGCGTTTCCTTTTCCTTTTTGCACTTTTTTTTAATATTTTAATATAAACCAATCGATTATGCTCATCTCTAATATTTCTTCATACTTTTTATAAATTATATTATTTCAGCATAGATAAGAAATTATTTATAATTATTATGTATCAGGAGAATGTTTATTCCTTTATTATAAATACAGCAATGATGATTTGATATATGTTAATTGCTGTTTTTTTTTTGTAATAAAAAAAATTAATAAATTATTACTTACTTTTCAAATTAGCTACATAGTTATATATTTATTATGATGGCATAGAAATTTGTTTTTTTTTTTTTTTTTATAAATACACGACTGTGTAATTACAAAAATTTTTAATTGTCGTTAAGCAAATACAGAGTTTACCAATTTTTGCACAAACACAATGTTATCTGATTCAATTATTTTGCATATTTCGACATTAGTGGGTAGTTAGATGTAACAATTAATCTTATGTAATTTTAAATATGGAATACATCTAAATTTAGATTTTTATTCATTAGTGGATCTAATTTATCTTGATGGGATAGTAAAATTTAGGGGATGATGCCATTTTAATTTAATTTCGGTAAAGCTTTTAGTTTTTATGAATAAAAACCCTACAATAGAATGAATGATTCCCCGCAATGAAATTCTTAGGAGTTGTTGCATCATATACATTTCATACTCGACGCAACTCTGAACCCAGTCGCACCAAATTAAATAAAACATCAGTTTTATAAAATTTCTTAATTCCACTTTATGATTGGAAAAATATCGCATTTTAAATAAATTCAAATTTTCATTATATACAAACTCTGATCATATTTTCATGATGTTAAATAAATCAAGATTTATATTTCTGTATCGTGATCGTGACTAATCGTGCTGTAATAATATTTTTATTTTTTTTTATATTTTATTGTTTTACGTTTACTGAAATAAAATTTTAATTGAATTGATGTATTACAGCTTCCAATAAATTTATTCGAATATATTGAAATTTACATTATTTTTATTCATTTAATTGTTATATATTATTTATTAAAAAAAAAAAAAATGAAAACATCTGTATTTGGTCTGCTTTACTTTCAAATTCATTAAATCTTATTTACAATTTCAGAATTCATTTATGTTTGTTGGCCCTTTTTCTGATTTATCATTAATTATACCTACTCTACATAATCTACATTGCGCTTACATCAAATTGTCTATTTCACAAAACCCATTATCTGACACAAATATATTCAAAAACCAGAAATCCATAATATAATTGGAAATTATTTGACATTTGTCTAATGTCTATAGAGTTATAATACCTTTCTCAAACAATTTCATATATTAATTAAACCAATACACACTTTTCTTTTTGTATAATTGAATTTATTCGACAGTTATTTTTTTTTTTGTTTTAAATAAATTAACAGCGTATTAATCTCTAAATTAAAACGATAAAAATTAGAGTACGCGTGCATTTTCATATAATGAAATGCATTTTGTCTGTTACGCATAATTATTCTATGCCTTTAAACAAATATATATCGAAAGAATATCGAAATATAAAAAGTAAAAGCCGGAATTCAATCTTCTTCATTCATTTGATTTTCTTAATTTTTGATTTCTTTACTTTTCCTAAATAATATGTAATTATAACACTTATAAAAGATAACTAGCAGTTTATAATCAATTTATTTTGTTTTATTTGTTTTATTTGTTCAGATTTTTATACCTATATTTTTTTTTTCTTCTTTTCTTCTTTTCGTTTTTATTTTTGTTTTTTTATTGTGTTTGAATTATGAGACTACTTTAATTTCAATATCACGCTTATTATTAATGGTTAACATTTATAAATTGTTAAGCACCAAATTAAATTATATTTTAATAGTGAGTTTTGTAGGTTTTTTGTATGTTGCAATTGAAATTGATCTTATTCTTCACATTTAAATATATTGAAATATGTGAAAATTATATTTATAACTAAATTAGATAGATGAATGAACTTTCATTTTAATCCGATTATACAAATTACAAATAACAAAACATTCTAAAGAAATGAAATGGAATTTATAAAAATATATTATATTTTATTTATATATATTTAAAAACGTCTTATAAAAAAAAAAAAAATTAGAGGCTATGTGGTATATGTTGTTATTGCACAGAGCAAATGAAATCTATATATTCGTTATTAACTATTTAAATTTATTATTACAATTTACAAAGTAAGTACTTATAGAATTAAAGATATTGGTTTCGTATTATTTGAAACAAAATCATTTTTTTTTCTTTTAATTTCGCAATGATTAGCATTGCGTATATTGACAATTTATTCCCACATAACTTTAATTGCTTGTTATTTTTTCAATTTTGGTTTCAAAGAATTTGACATTTAAATTAAAGAAAAAAAAAACAATTTGAAAGCTTTGCTGATGTGTTAAAAAAAATAATGAATTGTCGCAGAACAGTACGAATGAAAATCAATTATAATAAATATATGCATACCGTGTTCTTAAGTTTCCATTTCGATGTACCGGAACATTTTTGGTTGATGAATTTTTGATACCGGTGCCGTTATTCAATTGTGACAATTGACTTGCACTAGTCCTTGGCAATCGTGGTGAAGGATTTCCAGTGCCTGGTCGTACTGGTGGCGTACAAGCAACAATAAAAAATACACTGCACCAAAACACAAATAAAATAATGGCCTTTAAGACCTTCATTTTGAATACCGTTGGTTTTCAATTATTCTATTTTTTTTTTTTTTTATTTCCACTTTTTGTAAAAAATTTTTGGTTATTTATTGGAGGACCACTTCTAAAAAAAAATAAACGAGAGTTGATGAGAAAAAAAATAATATATATTTAAAAATTCATATTTTTAATAATAATACGCGCGTGCAAATAAATTTCTAATTTTTTTTTTTTTCACTACTTATAGCGACTTTTATTGAGAAGGTGTCGAAGCATTTGGTACTTTAACTCTCTTAATTCTGTGTGTGCTACTGTTGTGGGCTGGTACTTGTTTTCTTTCTTTTTAATTAAACAAATATTACACATTAAATATAAATAAATAAACAAAATAAAATGAAATAAAAAAATTGGTTGTGCGAGCCAATGCATAGACCAATTTCAATTAGTTTCATGTAATATTTGTTTTAGTTTTTATTTGTTTTTCATTTGTTCAGCGATAATCGCTTAATATGCACACTTTTAGTTGCGGTGCCTTTTTTTTTCTTTCTTTTAGTTTTTTGTTAAGACATTTTAATGATGTACTTCTTCTCTTGATTTTTATCTTTTTAAATTTTATTCAAACTGATTTGGTAATTTCCAGTTATATTAAATTTAGATAAATATTGCGCCTATAATTTTTCGAAATCAAAAACATCAAAATAACAAAATATACGGCGGCGTAAAAGAAAAATTTATTATTATTTATTTATATATTTTTCTAACGCAATATATTTGTTTGTGAAAATAAAAATTGGTGTCCTTGATGATAAAAAAAAAATAAATATAATATTCAATCGATGAACGATATACTTATTTGTCTATTTGGCTCTCTGTTGGTAAAATATATTTACTAGCATATTTAAATGTCTAACTTGTTTTTGTTTTTTATTTTTCTTTCTTTGAATTTTAATATCCAGCTGTGAATTTGAATTGAATTAGAACAATGAATGGAATGACTGAATGAATAATGAATGATTTTACATATATTTTAATGTAGATCAAATTTAAATATGGTTCCTTCTAATTTTCTCGTTTATAGTTTTATGTCAAATATAAAGCGACTAATTAGTATAATTTTAGTTACATAACATAAACGAAATTTAAGTTATTTAACAATTTCAAGACAATCGATTGTAAATGAATCAATAATATTATTGAGGATGTCCACATTTTTTGGTTTTGTTTGATATATAGGTAAGAGAGACAGCGACTTGATGTACAAATTTATTGGGAAAATCAAAGCGAAAAATTAAAGTTCAGAATTATTAATACATGTATATATTAGTTTGTGTGCTTCTTAATTTTCCAATAGCATTAGTAATTATGGATCCTTAGAGATTATCGTATCATTTAAATTATATACAGAATGAAAATTAAAGGGCTTCGTGCTAGGACTTGTCCAAATTCATTTGGAATCAAAATGAACCCTGTTTGCCACTACTTATATGTTGCAAAGCAAATATAAATTTATTGAAATCAAAGTATTAAAAACAATTTGGACATGAGACTAGGTTGTAAGATGAAGAACTGAAAAAGCATGGTAGTCAAGTTATGATCTTAAATAAAACTTTATTTTAATATGACTTATTTTATGATAAAATGTCGTTTTTTTTTTTTTTTTGTTTTTTTAGTTTGTTGTCAGTGACATGACTCAATTAATTTTATTTCATTTTCTTTTCAATTCGTTTATTTATTTTTTGTTCTTTTTTTTTTCTTAAATGTCAACCAAAAGTATATCAACTGCATTAATTCTTTTTTTTCTTTTTTATTTTTTAAATTTGACAAGAAGTAAAAAAAAAAAAACTCACGGGGTAATTATGGAATGAAATGATATATTTTGCAACACCATTAAACAAATATAATATAAGTTTGTCAATATTTTTGCTATTTAAAGTGGGTTAAGTTTTTAAAACGCACATTATTGAAGTAAAATTAATTTTGTGTGTGTGCTGTTTTTTTTTTTTTATATTATTATTTCTTTTTCTTGAGTTAATGGTTTCATCATTAATTTATATTAATGTAGTATCGTTTAGTGTACGAGTCAAGTCGAGAAGTGAGCGATAATTATGAAATAGGCCAAAGCGCGAATGTTAGAAATGTGCAGTGATTTTTTTTTTTCAACTTTTAATTTTTTTTTTGTATTTTTTTTTTTGTCATTTTGAAATTTTATGTGCGCGGTGACATTATATATATAAATATATGAAAGGGGAATTTATGCTTAGTTAATTTCAAATAATCATGTATCGCGTCTAAATAGCGGTACATGTATTTATAACTAATTAATTGCAAAATGTTTGTTTATTTGTTTAGACAACAATAAATAAATTAAAGATTCGTGTATGTTATTTTTCGACTTGGCGATAAATTATGTAGATTATTTAAAATTTTATATTCCATGGTTGTTTAAATGGCGGAATTTTTATCGAAAAAGTTTACTTGGTGAGCTTTTATGATAATAATGAATTATAAATTTATGTCAAAATAAAAAAAACAAAGAAAAAAAAGGCTATAATTATTAATAATTTTTACAATACTTTAAGTTTAGGCATAGACACCAAGCATTACAAAATACTTAGAATATTCTTAAGCCATGAATAGATTAACAATAATTAGTTGGTGGTATTATATTATTTTCAGCAAGTCGATAAGAATATTGATTTTAATCCTTTCACTATCTGTGAGCATTTGTGGATCAAACAGACTATAATTTATAACTAAGTATATGCGTTCCTCAATAATTCTAGAAATATAGCTTTTCCAAATTCAAATAAAACTTAAATGTAAATTTTCAATATCTCTATCACAGCTCGGATATGGATCTCCTAAAAAATAAATTGTTTGGAATGACGTTAAGCAAATTTCCCAACCTAATACAGTTTTTAAAATTCATTGAAAATTTTATATTGCAGAGTTTTTCCATCAATACTTTCAATAATTCCAAGAACTACTTTAAAAGCAAAGGTCATGAGGTCAATTTCTGTTTTTTTTTCTTTTATTTTTTTTTTAAATACGTCTCGTGGAGGTCTACAACATAGGTATTTCACATTTTCCAATAGTTGGTCCCATCACCTAGTTATTGACCTGGTAACATTGAAAAATTTTAAGTTGCAACACTTTTATCCCATTTCTTAGGACAATAAATCAACTTAAAATATTTGAAATTTTGCGCCAAAGCGCCGGTCAATTTCTTTTTCTTCGATTCACTTTTGATGACACTGGTTTTTTTGAATAAATGTAAATATAAATTATATTGGGATAATTTTTTACCTATACATTGAAAATCATTTTAATAGAAATGCACTAAAAGTATATTAATCCAATACAAAAAAAAAAGATGCTTTGAAATATATTTATATGTAAGTATATAGAAAGAAATTTTAACATGGACAATATTATATGAAAATTTCAATACAATACAATACAAATGCCATAAAAGTATTTATGCTCCAGTGTCTTCTTCAATGAGGCTTTGTCTCATCGAAATAACTTTTATGTTTACCATCGACCATTTATATATATATATATTTTTTTTATATTTTCGAAATAGCTAATTAGCTATTAGTCGATTATAATAGACCACCTTTCAAGTTTTCAAACTTTATAATTTTTTTAAATTAAAAATTTTCCAATTAATTATCTCACATAAAAAATTGTATGGACAGCGAAAAATAATTGAAATGTTCACAATAAAAATTATCAAATTTATTTTGTCAATTTATTATTTATGTGGATTTTTCGAAAACCGTAAACATAATAAACATTAGAGGACATTCGATTAATGAAAATGTGCATCAACTAATAGCATTTGATTAAAATAGCCACAATTATTTATAAATTTGTTATTAAATTATATAATTTTTGTTTATAGGAAATTGATTTACTTCGTATGAGTTAATTTAATGTATTTTTGGCATAAACATTGAATATTATTAGAATTGTTGATAAATTTCTTATCATTCCGTCAATACCTTGTATATTTCGTAAATTTCAATTACCGTGTGATAGACAAGCGGAAGTTAAAAATTTGAAAATAGATTATACATTTGATGGTAAAAACACTTTGAATGATGTGCCATCAAAGACATTCTTTCATTAATGAATTAATGGACAACTCTATTCATTTATTTTATTTAGTGATCATCTTCTTTTTTTTTCTTTTTTTTGATTTATTTTTATAATTTTATTATTTGGATCGAATCATTTATTTTGCAAATTTGTCCTTGATTGTAAGATATTTGTTAATAATCGAAATATGGTAAGACGTAAATTTAATAAAAATTATCAAATATTTTATAACCGTAAAGGAAATACGTGTGATAAATTCAATGAAGTAATTGAAGTGCCTTCAGTTTTTTTTTTTTTAAATACATTAGCTATCGGAAATACGGTCTACCTTCTAAATGCAATATCATTTAATAAATATATTACAGGGAAGTAAATGAAATATTGTTTAATTATGTGAGTTGCATGAAAAATCTTGCTATTGGTGAAATAATTGTATCACGGAATAATTTTTAGTTTACTTATGTATAATTTCGAAAAATATCTTGATACAGAATTAAACATTAATGACTTGAGAACAAACAAAAAAAAAAAAAAAAAATTAAAAAATGTTGTCACTGTTATTTCTCTTATTTGGTAGCAGGATATTAAGTTGAGCATATAAAATTGTGGAGGAAGTAGAATTATTGCGGAAGACACTGATCTACATTTAATTAATGAAAAAAAGAAAATACTATCGTATCAATAAGCTGGTATCATTCTGGACTTAAATTGGAATTAAAATGTTTGAAAATCTCATTTTAAAAAATTAATTGCCTTAGTTCACCGATATTTGTGGACTTAATTTATTATGAAATTGAATCGGCGGTATTTTGACGTGAATTTAATACACACTCAGTGAAGTTGCAGAATCATATAATCCTTTGTCGATTTATTTTCATCTAAAACTTTATCGATGATCAAAAATTAATTAGTGGTTTAATTAAAAAAAATAAAATGTCGATCAATTGAAATAAGTTGGTATACGAAAAGACAAATCATAAAGATGACCAATCAAAATTAAAAATACGTTATTTTGATCTGCATTCATACTATTGAAACAATAATTACTGATGTTACTGATTAATCTTGATCTTGAACAGTGATTTAATAAATATTATAATTATTTTTTTTTTTATATGAAATGAAAATATCTCTATATCGACACATTCTTCTGAATAAAAATGAAATAAAAACTAAATTAAGTCATTGCTAAGCTCATGCAAAAAATTAACATTTCTAAACCGATTTACAAATATCAAAAAACGATTTAAATTTTTTAATTGATTTATGGTGTCATGCTATAAGCACAACGATTTATCTGCAATGTCCTACAATATTAAATGCATTTCTACTTAAAAAAAAAAACAAAAAAACAAAACAAAAAAAAGAGCTTAAAAACAAGCTTACTGAAAATATATTGCCCTATTCTACAAAATATTCTAAACAAGATTAATCCAAAGTGAAGAAAAAAAAAAGTATATTGAATCTTTAAGAAAATCCATTCTAATGATTTATTAATGTCGATGTTTAAAAATGTGTTCAAAAAAAAGTTGTTTTTGCAAATAATGTCAAAGTCTCATGGATTTAATAACAATTTAACTAAAATTAGAAAAACATGTTATATTCCAAGTTAAGATATTTCAATGCGATTTTTGATATAGAATTAATGCGTATGAGTGTAGAGCACGCTGAAGAGACGTTTTCTTCGAAGTATTTAATCCATTTGAAAAAAATAAAATAAAAAAAATAATTATAAAATAAGCCCAAATTGAAATGACCGACTCTAGTTAAGTTTTCATTTCTTTATTATTTTAATAAGTATCCAAATGTGCATTCAAGCTGCCAATTGATGATAATTTAAAATAACATTTGATTTATCAAACACAGAGTGGCACACACAGACACAAACACATCGCATTACAAGTAATAAAAGTTTCTTAACAGTCCAGTCCGTTCATAAAATGCAATATATGCAATTTTCTAATAATTAACGATTTCAGTATTTAATTGAATTATTATTTAAATGCACTCTTTTTTAATCCAGAAAATGTAAGTTCCTATTTTTATTTTTATTGTATTTTGATTTTTAATTAAAATTTAGTTTTTTTTTTTTTCAAATTTGACACACTTTTTTTTATTTTTATTGAAATCTAATTTTTGAATTGATTTTTTAATAAACCATTCAAGTTAATACGTGTATACAACACTTTTCTTTAAATAAATATCTCGGTTGGCCGATATAAAAATGGTGTTTCTGGTAGATTGTAAATATTATTAATAATATTATTATTATTATTTTTGAATATTTACAATCTAACAAATCAAGATTCCAGCGACCGATAAAAACAAAAAACAAACCAAACAAACCAAACAAATAAACCAACAAAAATTGTTTTTTTTTTTTTCTTTATTTTTATTCACATTTATTTTCAACCGTTTTAAAAATATTGTATTGAAACACAACCGAATTGCAACGCGGTTAAATGTATTCTGTTTATGGTTTACTCTCAAGACATATCAAACTCAGCCAGTCTCTTTTTACCGCCACGCCGCGTCGTACCATATCGTTCTTCCAATATATAAAACTGTTGAAATTTGAAAGATTTTCAATATGCTCGCGTGTTGTAGCAGCATAAAAGCGGTAAGTGATGGATAGAAATATAAACACAATATTTTTATTTTATTTCATTTTTTTTTTTTTAATATATATATTTTATTTCTTTAAATTTTTATACAAATTCAGCGCAATCCACCATAATATATTTATAAAGTTTTTCTTATACAGTTTTATATATTTATTTATGTTGTGTGTGGCTATTTATTAAAATATTGTATCTTATACCTATATAGAAAATAAGAGGTATGTGTCGCGCGCGGTACGGATAATAACATTGCAGACAAAACAGTCAATAAAATCATACTCGTTGTATATATTAAGCTCTGATATGTGGTTTTCGTTCATATTTAAAAGAAACAGAAAAAAATAATAAATAAGATAAAATAAAATAAATATAAAATAATATTGTTAAACACAGAGTTGATACCATAAAACTTATATTATAAAATAATCGAGGGAACTTTCACTAAAACGCAAACTCTTTTATGTACCAATTTTGCTTTAAATTCGCTCTTTCAGTTTTACCTATATGCTTCTTTTATATTTTTATGCTCAGAAATTCTGTTTGCAAGTGTTATTTAAATTATAGTCCAAAGAAATATACTATAATCTGTAATTGAAATGAAAAGATGCGGGAACATATAAATTGTACAAATTGACACAAGTCGACGATAAACATTATGTTACATACATATATATATATATATACTATTAGAGCGTCCCATCTGTTCATCTTCAAATCTATTAGATGAGTGAATTTTTTTGAGTATAAACAATAAACATATAGCAAGAGAATATAAGATAGTAAAGTAACCAACAATACAATTAATTATAAATCGAGTCATACAGAAAAATATTTATTTTAGACTTTATGTCGCTTATTCAAAATCACACATTTTTTGTTCGTGTTTTTTTTTTCTCACATACTTATATTTGTTTTTGTTTTGTTTTGTTTTTTTTTTATTATTATATTATTATTATTACTCTTTCTTGGATACAATGATTTGCATTAATGATTTCTGATACCTGCGAATTTACCTACCTACATCTTACTTACATTGATATTATTTAATTGTATAAACACAAAAATAAAAATCATCAAAAGAAATACTTTTATTTTCGCATGTCCAAAAATGTAACATAACCGCTATTAAATGATGCCCTAGAGGCCCACCGTTTGGTTTATTTTCATATACGAATTTTATTATGTACTTGTGCAGGCACATTGATGTATATATATTTAATATATATATCTTAAGTAAAAACTATACATATAAATGTATAATATATATCACTGTATTATTTGTATTGATATCGATGTAACGAGGTATGCAAGTTTTATTTGGCATAACTGCCTCAGGTGTACCAGTTTTGCAAAGCTTATAATAATTGTAATGGTTAAATTATGTAATATTAGCAGTTATGCATGCAGTCGCGATATATTAAATAAAACAAAATTGTTGCGAGTTTGTTAATTCTTTTTTTTTGTTTGTGTGGTTGTTGTTCTTTTTTTTTCTTCTTATATTCCTTGTTTATTTGAATTTCAATTTTGTTTGTTTGTTTGTTTTTTTTTTTATTTAAATAAAAAAAAAATAGAAAATCCAAATGAAAATAATTGTTACAAATTAATATCGAAATTATAAAATGTCAAAAAAAGTTATTTGAATGCATTTTGTTGTATCGATTTCCTTCCTTTTTAGCGGTCTTATACAAATATTATTTATTTAGATGTTTTTTTTTAATTTTTTTTTTGAGTAGTGGAATTGATTATAAAAATATCATTTTGTTTGTAGAAGTATTTCATTATCAAAGATTTTATCTTTGAATCTGCTTGACAGCCTTGTTAGAAAATCTTGTAATTTTTGGATAATTTTTGATGATTTTATTACCATGCAATTACTATTAATAAACAAAATATTTTAGAATTAGCATCGAATTTAAAAAAAAAAATTATCTTTGATAGGCTATTACAGCTGTTGTTAAAGTACTATTTACTAAGTAATGTCTAAAACTAATTAGTTCATCGATTTTATCATTTGTCCAATAATCAGAGAGACTTCCTTAGTTTCTGTGACTCAGCTCCACATCTACTATATTTTTTTCAAACCAAAACGATTCTTATCGCATTCAAAAATTATATACTTTCGACTGCAGAAATATTAGACGAATACAAACTGAAATTCCTTCAAACATTTGCAACCGGATAAATAGTTTTCTTGAAATATATTTTTTTTTTTTTCAATTCATTCATGTAATGTATTTATCCAAAAACATAAACAAAGGAGAACACACACAGCAGACAATACATAAAATATTTTAAAAGCTTTTATTATAAGTATATCGAACAATAGTAATGCGTTTTGACAATGATTTTTATCATTGATTATAACTGTGCGAACAACAATATTTATTGCGTGAACTAACATCTTTTTTACCAACGATATAAATATTTATTGAAATTATGTAATTGACTATACATTTTTTTTTTGTTTATGTGCTTTTACATTATGATATATGTACGGTTGGTTAACGTATGTATAATTAACGAAAGGATGCGGATGGTATAGAAATGAATATTCATTCATTAGTCATTCAATTATAAAAAAAAAGAATAGAAATGAAACATTAGTAAAATCAAAATTAAAAATATAGTTATTGTTCGTCATTACGTATCTGATCTGTTGGTTCATTTCAACGCATTGTAAATATATTCAAAAAAAATATCCAAATTCAATTTTATTTACATTCAGTTTCAATTTTAGTATTGAAATAAATTTCATTTATCAGCTGATTATTGAAAATGTGATATATATTTATTCTTCCACGGTAAGTAAATAGCCTTTCTTAAGTTTGATCTTGATGTTTGTTGGCTAATTTGCTTTTTATGTCCATTTTGAAGACACCAAAGCGAATCATCATCTTTCTTCGAGAATAATTAATACATATAAACTTATGAAGCTGGTGCACATTTTCTAGAATATGTACTTAGAATGAGAGGAAAAGAAATAGAAGAATCAGTATTTGGTTTGAATTTTATTATTAATTTCCGGAGGTTTCACTAAATTTTTTTAAATCATAGGCTCTGTAATCGATTTTTCCAAATGAAATATCGCAAAACTGCGTTCAATATCTCATTCTTGCTCGTATTTGATTAAAAGATATCTGTTGTACATTGGAATACGAAAATGGATAACTTTAAAAAATATTGACGACTGTTATAACAAATCTACTAACTACTTGTATATATATGATGACAAAGCCCACTTCTTTATATTATATTTTTCTTTATAAAACGAAATAATGACTGAAAATCTGAAGTGAAAAGTTTCTTGTACTATAAGATGTCAAATGAATATATTCCTCTTCCTTTGCTTTGGTTAAAAATATCTCATAAATATTTGGTAATGTGATACATTTGAAAAGAAACCTTTTCAAACAAATATAATAATAAATGAATGAAATAAATACTGCAAGTTTAGGCACCTCTATTTATTGACTGACTAACACCTATATTTATAATTATGAATTACATGGTTTGATAAGGTAATACACACAGACACACATACACCGCCAACACCGAAATAAATGAATAGAGAAACTTGAAAGTATTGTATTAAACTATTAAACAATAATGTTATTAATATTATGCTTAACTTATATTTACCATATTATAATTTATATTGAAAAAGTATAATAGGTTTAAAAAGTACCCTAGTGGAAAATTATACAGAACCATATATCAACGAAATAATAGTAAAGAACTATACAATTCATGCTAAAAATGATTATGAATTCTTGTTTTAGTATGAATTTGGGTATGGTTTCTGACAAATGTTATGGTCTTAGTATAGTGTTACGATCATAGAAATGGTTCATTTTCGAACCAAAAAAAAAAAAGGTTCATTTTCGAACCAAAAAAAAAAATGGTTCATTTTTGTACCTATTTTTTTTTAGGACTTTGTGCTACCCATGCAGATCTATGGTTACGATCGTCCATACTGAATCCATACTAAATCCGTACCATTTTGAATATCCATCCATATACTGAAAAAAGTAAAGTTTCTGTATAGATTGACACTATTTTCATTGATTGGTATATGGATTTTGTATAGATTTTGCAAATATTTTTAGTAGGGTAGTTTTATGCTATTTAAAACCATAATAAGTATATAAGTTGTATATACCTATATTTTTTTTAAGTAAAAAAAAAAAAAAACATGTTCTGAAACTGAAAGTGTGACCTTCATTGAAGTGGTCAGCAAATATTTAATTTGTTTTATTTATTGATAATTAATGGCAATTCCTATTTTATATTTAATCTTCTTTTGCAGTTTATTTTGATTTTATAATAATAATTAAATAATGTGCAGACGATTTATAAGAGAGAAAAATATAATAAAAATTGGTTGTAAATTGTAATACAATTACGAATTAAAATGTTAAATAGAGATGTCTGTTATTTCTATTTCATCTCATTGACAAAATTAATGTATGTATAAAGAAATTAGTATGAAAAGATAATTTTTTTTGTCGTGTCAATGTTTCCTTCCATGCATGTTTAAAACTATTTATAAGATAATAATAAAAAAAAATTACGAAAATTGGAAAAAGTGTGATTTTGGACATACGATGAAATGTACGTGCTTGCATGCAATGGATACTCTGCTTAAACATTATAATAAAACTAAAATATGTTTCGTATGGTAAAGAATTAGAGAATAGCTTTCTATAAATAAGTATATTTAATTTAAGTACTTGCTTATTTCATTTTATTTTGCCTACAAATAATGTAACATGTTATAAGGTTTGCATTATTACTACTTATATGTACTTATACATATTTTTGAGTATATTATTTTATCTCTCTTGATGTGTACGAACTTTCTATCAATTTTAAGACCTTTTTAACTTTCATGCGCTTTTATGTTTTTAATGTTTGTTACTTTATTTGTTTTGTTTTGTTTTGATGTTTTTGTGTTTTTTTGTTTTTTTTAGCTTTGTCGTGATAACCACAATAAGTGCATAGAATCGTAAAGTTATCATTTAAACTAAGGAAGTAAACCACAAATAAAGTCAATTGGTTATTCAAACACTATAAGCATTGTGATTCTTATTTCAATTAAATCGGTGTTATGTGTATGTGTTGTATTAAAAAAAACAATATACATAGAGGAGCTTTTTGCTCCCGGTAACTTTTTAATTGACATCAATAAATTCTTTATAACTAAAAATAAAAATAAAAATATTAAATGCTTTCACATATAACCACAAGAATGTGTTCAGTATTATATTGTGCTGGTATATTGATATTAAATTATTTTATTACATGCACTCATGCACTAACTGACTACTAGTGCGCGGCTTACATATCCGTATAAAATAACTAGAGAGAATTTAAGATATACCCAAATCTCGTTGTATTATTAGTTGTTTTTGAAAATAGATGTTCAGTTAAGAAGGCGAATTCAATGCTTGAATATTCTGTCTTGACAACATTTTAAATGAGGCGCTTGGCTGCTTGTCGATATAGTTCTAAACAAATGAAAATTTAAAATCAAAAGCTATAGAAAAAACATTTGATGATATCAGCATATAAACATTCTCGAATATTCGCTTATTGCGTTGTTACGTCAAGCAAAGATTATAACATAAATGGTAATTTAACTCCTCGTTGAAAGTGTTGATGTGATTAATTTCCATAATACATATTCTTACACCGAAAACTATAAATAAGGTAAGTACTTACCTACATATATTTAAGCATCATTTAATTTGATGATATGCTGGAATGTAAATCCTATTTCTATTTGCAAATTTTCGAAAAAAGTAACCACAGCAGAATACAAAATTAAATAAATATGTATTATGTATTATAAATTGTTGTTTCGCGTTAAAATTTTAATTTCTAAAATTGGCTTTGTTTTCTGTTTTATTAAAGGCTGTTGTTTTTCTTTGCTCTACAACATACCTACTATGACGAATTCCTATTAAACACTCTAATATTTATTTATTTTAATCTGATAATCTTTTCAAATTATTTGAATTGATTTCTTAATATCGTATATATAACTAATTTCATTCATCTTCCAATCTTTTTGCTCCTAACAAAATTATTTATGCAAAGAAAAACTTTCAATGCAAGACAAAATTGGAATAAACTGAAAAACAAATATTTAAACATTACACAGATTATGGCTTAAAACAAAAACAAAAAAACCGACACATTATGCAATTTATTATAAATTTATGCTCTTGCCAATCTACCTCTGTCCATTCCATAATATTGAACTCGCCTCGCATAAATTATTATTATAAATTTAAGAGTTCATTGAGTTATCTTGATATAAGGTCAATAAACAGATCAACAAATTCTCCTTCGTAATATAGTTTATAAAATATTTAAAATTTATTTTTGATTTTCATATTTTTCGATTTTTATTAAAATTTTGGTTGATTGCTTTAAAAGTGTTCTATTGTTTCGATAACTACCATACATCATCTGGGACAATTTCATTCATATCCAAAATTTATTTTATTGGAATTATCACAAAATTTTTATTCACTTTAAATGATTTATGAATGATTGAAATCAAATATTGTAATTTTTTTTCTTTTTTCTTTTTTTTACACATTTTCATGAAATGTAAAAATTAAAATAAAAAATTTCTTTGAAATTATTCGTTTATTTGCAAAGGTAAATAGTATAAAGATTTTTTTATTTGACTTTGATTCATATTATGCCAATAATATAAATATCGCGTTATACCAGAAACTTACTTGTGAAATTTAAATTGTTAATTCAAATTAGTTTTACTATGTATATATAAATATAGAATAATTAACCTTTTAATATTGATATAAGGTGAAGGCGATTACCGTTTTCTCGAAGCCTATACATTTTTTTTTTGTCTGTGGTGCAACACATTTATTGTCAATGATGAAACGTTATAGAGATTAGTTTTTTTGTTTGTTTTATTGCTAGGTAAATGTTTAAGATCTAATAATGGATTTGCCAAAAATTATCAACAGAATATTCTTACCTGAAATGATTTATTATCAATTATCAAATATAATTATATATGATTTTGTTACCGTAATTATCCGAAAATGTATCTTCCGCTATCATTTAATTTTAAAATCATATTAAAACTTGTATCCTTAAAATATATTCGTTTTCACTCTGTTGGTAAAATCACTTCACCATAAAAGATATTAAGCAGAGAAAAAAATTTAGAAATAATAATAATAATAATAATAATAATAAATACGTAAAATATAAACACTCTTTTTTGTTTTTTGTCCAAGCTACGATGAACTTTATCCATCTGTGCTAAATTCCAAGATCAACAATAAACTTACATAACTAATTAAGCATAACCTCTAATGGCAACTTTATAAACTATACTTAACGTTTTAGCTCTGATAATAATAATAATGCAAAAGTAAATAAACTAAAATTTCAAGATTTTTTTTTTTTGCCATCTTTTTGAAGAGAGGTGTATAATTTAAGTTTACTTAATTGGTCAAACGTTAGTAAAACCTTAAAACATAGCTGTAAAATGCGTAAATGTATTATTTTGGTTATTATGCCGTTGTTATAAATGTACTTAGAAAAATTATAATATTTATGGTATGTTTTAAATAAATTGTATTATTTTTTCTTTTTGGGAGATGTTTTATAACTCATCATTTTAATTGTTTAAACCGAATTGTTGAGTAACATTCGACGAGTAATTAGTTTAGGTATTGCAATTTGTTGAGTTGAATTTAAATCTGTTTACATAATTTATAATCAATGTGGTGGTTTTTTTTTCTAATTATGGAATTGGTTTACTGAACAAGTTGTATTTTAAGATCTCTTGCAGGTGAATTTTGTGAAAGAGAAGAAATGCAAATGTCAGTTTATTTATAATTCTACGCTTTCAGTTTTAATTGCATTTTCGTCATTTATTTACATATTTCAGAATTGAAATCCATTTTAAATTAGAGTAAGGCGTCTGGAGGGTGTGTAATATTAATATCTGGATTGGTTGATACTGATTTACTTGGTTACAATTTTCATTTCGAGATTGCTGTGTGCTTTCCTAATTTTTCGTGCAAGTGAATATATTTCACGTCGATCAAAGAAAATAGTTAAATAATTACTTCTTACGATATTCATTTTATATTCGTGTGGATGCGCAGTGAGTTATTGTTCCATTTATTATCTGATGAGAGCTTCTGTAATACCACACATATTTAATAAGTAAATACAAAATATTATATCAGCAGTAAGTGTTAATATTGTTAACGTAATACAATATTACATCGATCTACCTACTGAAGAAGCTATTATACATTTATGAATTGGAGGTATCGACCACATTTCGATTGTGTGCAAGTCTGAACTACGTTATTATTATTATTATTATTATTTTTTTTTATAATTATTCAATGTATTCGTCTATAAAGCCATACAGTCGTCGGTATTATGTAATATGAAGAAAGTACATTTAATGAATTAATTAATCAAAGCATTGTTATTTAAATTTTCTTCACACATTAAATAATATTTATAACATAATTTTCTATACAATATAATTTTTAATTAATAATTTTAAAAATGTGAAAAAAAAAAAATATTTTTTTATTTTCTTTTCTGTTTCTTTTTTCTATTAATTTTATAATAATCAATTTTATATATCAACGTAAAGTGTAATAAAAATATTTTATGTACCTCATCACATTTTTATCTAGTCGATGAATAAATAAATGCAATCTACTTCTATTCAAAAATAATAAAAAAAACAAAAAACAAAAAAAATATATTTAAATTAATCGATATTAAAACTCATTTGCGCTTTTGATAATAAATCAAATTGATTAAATCTATTTCCGAATATTATTTACTTTTTTTTTTCTTTTTCTTTTTCTTTTTTTGTTTGTCCCCCACTGCTGCTCTGCTCTGCATCACTATATATGCACGAAACAAACAAAAATTCATATTTTTGTCATCGTTTCGTCGTTATGTAATTGATAAACCTAATAAATTAATAAATTCATTTCCTAATAATGATTAAATTATATTAATTTATGTTTTCTGTGACATGATAGTGATTTGTAAATCGTTTTAAATTATTACCGACAATAATTGATTATTTTATGTGGTATTGAAAGCGATTGTTCAAAACATTACAAATCGGTAATTAATTTAAAATATTATTATTGAATTGAGTTAATTATTGCTAATTGGAAATGAGAGATGCTGGTTTTATATGTATATATTGATGAACTCGTTTTGTAGTATTATTCGTATTTTTGGATTTTGCTTGAAATTGATTAAAACCAAAGGAATAAAATGTTCCACAAACCAAAATATTAACTGATTTCGCTGTGCTTTTCAATATCATAGAAAAACAACATATTTTTTTTTTTTTATACATAATTTTCGATTTGAATATAATCCAAACCAATCGTATTATGGTTAAAATATAAACAACAATATTTTCTTATAAAAATAAACTCTAATAAAAAAAAATTAAATCATCTTTCAGTGGGTCTACATTAATATGTTAATAAACTTTAATGTAAAAATCGGAAAAGGAAAAAATTGTTGGGACCATGTTTTTTTTGGTTTTTTTTTTTTTGGTGGATTGAATATTTTGTTGGCTAATTTAAATATTATTATATATTTTTTTACTTATTTTTTTTAAACAAACATGGAATCAAAAAATTCTAACCTTTTTTGTTTATTAAATAAGTTTCATTGGTGGTCTTAATAAATTAATAACTATCCGTCAAGAAAATCATATAGCAGTCGCTATAATCATTGAACATTTTATTAATTAATTTATTATCCGGCGCGTAACTTAAATAAAAGTTTTATTTATTTCTTTTTCTCAATTCAAATGCATATAAAAATTGAAATGCAACTATATGTGTGTTATAAATAAATTATTATTTATGAAATACATAACTTTTTTTAAGAAAAATCGATTAAACATTCGGACATATATTGTTGTACCATTATCGCAACGAAGTGGAATATTAGAA